>JAPYMA010001094.1:0-91973 GCA_035041965.1 Anisakis pegreffii
AAATATAGATTTCAATAGGTAGTGAGCATGAAAATTACTCAAATCTATTAATATAACGACTGTTGAACTGAAGCAGTTTGACAGGGAATTTGTGAAGTTTCACAAATCAAATCATAAATTTTTATTTTGGTCAAAAGCATCGTTCCCTCTTCATGGTCTGTTATGTGATCGAAGTCGATCGTAATAGACGAGTTCGGAGATAAGCAAATTCTGATCATCTTTGATGCAGTAATGAGTGATTGGATGTGTTGACAAATTGAATTCTAAAGTTTTCTAACCATAGACATTGGAATTAAGCAACGATTCATAATGAATGTATCTATTCATAATTTCAGGCGTCAATTTCAATCATTCGATATCATCATAAACAAAAATCTCACGATTCGGATGGCCAACGTAAATTACAACGGTTGATATCGGCAATAGCTTATATGATACCACCGAATCTCGCTATGGCACCTAATTTCTGTTGGTCATCTGATAAAATTCATCAGCAATTTGAAGAAACAATTTCAACGGATGAGTTGAAATCAGAGATATGCCCATTGAACACTTCTAGCGATCTGTTCTGTTCTGTTTTAATCTGGAATAAGATAGCTTGTCTCGACCAAAGACATCCCTAATTGAGTGAGTTTTTCAGCGCTTGCGGTACTCAATCTGATTCTTTTCATCGAACAAGCCGATAGAATGCCTGAATTTCAAACATATGCCTGGCATTGGTCGGTAAGTAAATTTTGTGCCATTGCAGCTAAACGCTGAAACTTGCTTGTTTGCCTCAATCGTCTCGTTGAATCATGTCCAGCCATTCAATCTGCTGCATCCTAGATGTCTTTGCTAATTTTGGATTTTGTAATAACCGATGCACGTTTCGACGACCAAATTATGGAGTTACGGCTTACAGCACCACTGACAGTACTATCAACACTGATCTGTTTACCACTTTATCGCCGTATCATTTGGGAAAATGAGTCTCAGTATGGAATAGTTCCAGCTGAGAGACTTCTGTGAACATCTCTCCGATGAAGGAATCCCACTACGAAGAATCTTTACTGGCTCCCCAACCCCCCCCCCCACCTGCTTTGTTCCGGTCGTTCGGACTTTTCGGGAACGGAAATACCCCGAAAATGTGTTTTGATTGGAAGAACGTCGTAGAAAGAGACGGGGATCCCGAAATTCCCCGAACCCCGCACCAAACTACACTAAACTGCTTGATATTTCAGTTTTTTGGCCAACGGCTTACAGCACCACTGATAGTACTGTCAACACTGATCTGTTTACCACTTTATCGCCGTATTATTTGGGCGATGCTCAGATGCAAGGAAACAAAAACGATCGAAGTAACGGCAGTGACCAAATTCTCGTCTACTGCCAAAACGAAATGATTGATTCGTCTCATCGCCGTCTCCGTACTGAAGTCGACTCGAACGCGTGATTCCGTTCACAAATCTCCAGTTAATCCACCGAAATAAAGTTGACGTGATTGAACGCTTTTAACTTTCCCATTCTTTCGGAACATCGTGAAAACTTTCTCAATGTTTTGGTTCGATTGGATTCGTTATTGGATTCGAATATAAAGTGAAATGCCTGTCAACACAAGATAACACAAAGGAACTGATCGTGAGAGGGAGGTCATTTTGCATCATCATGCAACGGTGCGTGACTTCTATGGGCAACATTCATAAGTTGTAGTTGAATTTAAGATGTATACGATGTAAATTTCGTGAATTGAGTGATTTCCCTTTTCAAGAAATACGGTTTGGGAAGAAAATATTGCATAGTAATTTCATGCGTACTTTAATTAAAAGAGGAAAGTAAAAGGAGAATTGAATAGAAAGAAAATGACTTGAAAATCATTAAATGATTCCATAAACAACAAAACTTTTCAGCAATTCGCTGAACTTACATTCTCAAAGGTATTCCACTTTCTAGGAATAACAATAATCGTCAGTGACTGTCCACACACTACAACGACATGCTCAGATGAATTTTAATTACTATTGAACATCTGTTAATTCTGTAATTAAATATTTTTATGTTACTATTAAGTAATTAGAATTGACATGTTGATCGATCACCTATTATTTCTGTTCAAGGTTGTTTATTATTTTAGCTTGAATCATCTCGAATTTTTATCAATTTCATCAATCGTTCTCAGTTAATTGCTATTTGGATTTAATTATTATCTATTATTATCTCGTTCTTTGGATTTAATTAGTATCTCACTATACTATATTGTTGTCAGGCAGAACTCTCCGAAGTTGTTAATTACAATAATCGCTGAAAGTAGGTAACACATCATCCACCAAACTATCATTATACTTTCCATTAATATCACTAAATATCACTATCACTATAATTTTTTCGAAGTGCGCTCATCACGAGAAGGCGATAATGTTTTGATAACGCCTCGTCATATTGTATTTACATATCAAGCGTCTCCTTTCACATCGAGAACGAAAGTAAAGAAAGCATCTCATAGCATTGCCACGGAACCTATTTGAAACCAAATAGTCTGTTAAGGTCAGGCGGAATGCTAGAGCTGTACATATATCAACAGTTAAGGCATGATTGAGTACTCAACTTATAAACATTTTTGGAAAAGCATGACGGTATGTTCGAATTTAGTGTGTATAGTGTTACCGTATATTTGCATACCTTAAATGCTGGAAGAAATATGCACGTTCAATTGCACATGAACGGATAGCGGAATATAGCGGAAATGCAATAGCACGACGAAGCGCTATCGTTCGTGAAAAAAAATAGCTCGCTGAAGTGCTATCCAACGACAACTGTAAGATGCCGCTATTTGAACGTGATAGGGTGCTATTCCTCATCTTTGGTATTCCCATTTGCTGACTCTTTAAATGCGATATCGAGCTAATTCGATATTTCCATTCAGATAGATAGGTGCTTACTGCCGAATGAAAATATTTTCAAGCAATAATACAACGTGAAAGGCAGAGCGCTCTAGCATCGTGCTGAATTGTTGAAAGAAAGCAAATAATAATAATAAATAAATAAATTGAATAAAAAATAGTAATTCAGGCACAATTCTTATACTACGGTAGATGATACACAATACCAGTCATAAGATACATGTGACAAGAAATCTTTAATTTACTATTATGTAATTAGAATTGATATGTTGATCGATCACCTATTATTTCTGTTCAAGGTTGTTTATTATTTTTGATTGAATCATCTCGAATATTTATCAATTTGATCAATCGTTCTCGACTAATTGCTATTTGGATTTCATTATTATCTCACCATACTGTATCGTTGTTCAGTCATAAAGATTTTCATTGAGAAGTTTAAACTTTTACGCATTCCGCAAACCAATCACAACATTCACCAACTGATATTGAGTTGTTTCCTGTTTGGTCAATCGTTTTTTTCTTCAGTGAGAATGAAATCATCGAAATCAGTTTCATTAACCTCAGAAATCATTCCGCTCTCTGATAAGGTGAGAATGGTTATATGACTGCTATTTGATTTGGTTGTCATACACTGAAATTTTGATTTGCTAAATAGTTTTGTTTAGTTACATTCTCCAACTATGTCAGATTATCAACAACAAACAGTTCTTGAGTTTAGTTCAAATATGAAATCGGGATATGACAGCTCGAATGTGTCTTCCTTTCAGAGATAGGGAGGGTGTGGGGGCTTTTTCTTGAATATCATTGAACAGTCAAATTGGGACAGGAGAAACAAGTAGAACTTCACTTTCATTCCGTACCTGCTCTCTGACTGATCTTCCACCACCGCGCTTCGAACATCCTGAACAATTGGAAAAACGTTTGATGCAACTTCTTAGAGGCTGCATCAAAATGTGATACTACTGAGAATATAAGTTCAGAATGAGTTGCTGAAAAGTTTTGTTGCTTACAGAATCATATGATACTTTTTTAGTCTTTTCTTGTAAATGATCGTAATGAGTACAAAAATTTCTATGGCACAGTTCATTCGCTTATTTGTTTCCGATGTAAAGGTCGTCTAAACTTTTCAAGTTCGCTTACCAAACATATTATTAAAGTCAGTCTGCATGGAATGTGTTCGTGCAACCGTTATTCACTCGTTTCATTATTCTGTTGCCGTGATTAACTATCGTCATATACCGTTTTGTTGATTTGTTCACGTTCGAAGTGAGTACGAAATCAACTTATAATGCTTTGTTATGCGACAGAAATGCTTTGTCTTCATTACGCCTTCAAAAATACGAATTTCAACTGTCAGGTAATGCTACAATACATTGCAGCTTCCTCTGGAAACAGAACAAATTTCCGTTGCGTGTTTTAGTCTATCAACAGAGTCCACCGCGAAGGATCAGCTACTAGAAAACGCCCTTTAAGGCAACTACAAAACATTTCAAGCAACCCGTCAACAAACACATCTAATCCTTATAATTAATAGAGCTTTTCGATGTTATTCAGCCGCTTCAGAATCATTTGAACCTTATAGCATACTACGTGGTCATTTGTCTGAATTGTGACAATCACAGTCTTCTCAATCTCAATTCGACACTATTATCGTCTTCATCCCGTTCGTTTATCTATGGCTGATGAAATGGCCACAGCCCCGATATCTGTGTACATTGCAAACTCAAGCACCTCACCTTCAGTGACAGAACCTCCATGTTCTTTTGCTAAAGACGGACTCAGATGTGGTAAGTTGAAAGTATTTTGATATAACGAATAATAGCTGATAATTAGATAATAGATACAAGTCGGATCATAGCAATTTGATACTTTTCGATCAAGATATTGCCGCGATCACGGTGATGTTGCTCTTAGCATCTACGTATCACTAAGCAATCACTAGCAGCAACAGCCATTTTATCAATCAGTATCAACTCAAGGTCATATTATGATTAAAATTTTCACCGATCTTTATCTCAAATTTGACTGATTTCGAATTTCGCCCTTGAAATGCGACAGTATAATCATCAAATGTGGAATTTCGAATTGTTTTAGTGAAGTGGAGTTGTCGCCAGGTTTACCTGCATAAATCTCATCTGACATTGAGACTCTCACTGGGACAAGCTTTTTCCACTGACCACAAGATTTTTGAATCCATGAGGTTTCATTGTTTGGAGGTGAATGTGCGAGTTGATAAATGACAATTTCAGAGGCATATTTTGACTTTCCATATTCATGGTTTCGTGCTCCAAATGATATTGTGCAGTTGATGTGCCTGATCTTTGTGATGTTCATCTGCCTCAAGAAAGCACCGTTACGTGACTCAATCAATCTGTACGCCATCAATCTTTTCATACCGATGTTCATCAATGCCGTCGTTCTAATGCTCACCGAAATAATGTTCTTTCTGAAATTTTACGGAATCGTCTCACAAAGTCAAATGTAAGCTCTGATATTTCCTCATTGTGGCAATCTCAAACAAATATCATCGGGCATTGTAACGCGTTGAATCATTTTTTCACAGGGATGCTGCTAACTATTCGGTGTCATTTTCACTGTGTACATTCTTCACATCGTTTCGCATAATGTCTCCGATTCTTCTTCTATCAATTTACTTGGCCTTCTCACAACCGTTCATCTACAGTCGATTCTTCAGTTACGAGTAATCTTCGAAATTCTTTAATGCAACTCACTTTTTCATGTGCATCAATACCGTCGAATCACTCTGTGAGCTCCTCAACTCTGAAGTATTATATCACATGCAGTTAGACGTTTTCGCATGTTTTTCATGGTGTATTCATCAGATTTTTCCCAATATCTTCGATAGATCCATCCTCGAAAAGGAGATTTCCCATGGGACTTCAAAATTTCGTAGGGAATTGTGATCGGTCATTAATCCGTCGCTATTTTGAAGAACTTTTCCGTACTGATCGGATGGTTCATCATATGATTCAACTCACTTCGGACAGTGTTCACTTTCACTGTGTTATTTGCAGTTTATGGATGAAATACTTACTCGCTACGCAATTATTCACACTGATACTTTCCATTGTTGTAACTCTATTCAATCAAAATATAATCACAGCATTCCAAGACGTTTTTTGCTTGGTAGCATTCTTCACCACGGTCACAATAACAATTTTGGTTTGTTCCTCCGTTTCCTTACAACTGAAATGTAGATTTCAATAGTTTATTGAGCTTGACGATTGTTGAACCGAAGTAGTTTCACAGGGAATTTGCAAAGTTCCACAAACCAAATCATGAATTTTTATTTTGGTCAAAAGCATCGTTCCCTCTTCATGGTCTGTTATGTGATCGAAGTCGATCGTAATAGACGAGGTCAGAGATAAGCAAATTCGGACCATCTTTGGTGCGGTAATGGGCGATTGGATGTGTTGACGAATTGAATTCTAAAGTTTTCTAACCATAGACATTGGAATTAAGCAACGATTCATAATGACTGTGTCTATTCATAATTTCAGGCGTCAATTTCAATCATTCGATATCATCATAAACACAATGTTCGCGATTCGGATGGTCAACGTAAATTACGACAGTTGATATCAGTCATCACTTATATGATACCACCGAATCTCGCTATGGCACCTAATTTCGGTTTGTCATCTGATAAAATTCATCAGTAATTTGAAGAAACAATTTCAACGGATTAGTTGAAATCAGCGATATCCCCATTGAACACTTCTAGCGATCTGTTCTGTTCTGTTTTAATCTGGAATAAGATAGCTTGTCTCGACCAAAGACATCCCTAATTGAGTGGGTTTTTCAGCGCTTGCGGTACTCAATCTGACTCTTTTCATCGAACAAGCCGATAGAATGCCTGAATTTCAAACATATGCCTGGCATTGGTCGGTAAGTTAATTTTGTGCCATTGCAGCTAAACGCTGAAACTTGCTTGTTTGCCTCAATCGTCTCGTTGAATCATGTCCAGCCATTCAATCTGCTGCATCCTAGATGTCTTTGCTAATTTTGGATTTTGTAATAACCGATGCACGTTTCGACGACCATGTTATGGAGTTACGGCTTACAGCACCACTGACAGTACTATCAACACTGATCTGTTTACCACTTTATCGCCGTATCATTTGGGAAAATGAGTCTCAGTATGGAATAGTTCCAGCTGAGAGACTTCTGTGAACATCTCTCCGATGAAGGAATCCCACTACGAGGAATCTTTACTGGCTCCCCACCCCCGCCCCCGCCCCCGCCCGCACCCCCAATCTCTCCCCTACCTGCTTTGTTCCGGTCGTTCGGACTTTTCGGGAACGGAAATACCCCGAAAATGTGTTGCGATTGTAAGAACGTCGTAGAAAGAGACGGGGATCCCGAAATTCCCCAAACCCCGCACCAAACTACACTAAACTGCTTGATATTTCAGTTTTTTGGCCAACGGCTTACAGCACCACTGACAGTACTGTCAACACTGATCTGTTTACCACTTTATCGCCGTATTATTTGGGCGATGCTCAGATGCAAGGAAACAAAAACGATCGAAGTAACGGTGGTGACCAAATTCTCGTCTAATACCAAAATCTGATGATTGATTCGTCTCATCGCCGTCTCCGTACTGAAGTCGACTCGGACGCGTGTCGTCTCATTTGATTCGTCTCAAATCTCCAGTTAATCCACCGAAATAAAGTTGACGTGATTGAATGCTTTTAACTTTCCCATTCTTTCGGAACATCGTGAAAACTTTCTCAATGTTTTGATTCGATTGGATTCGTTATTGGATTCGAATATAAAGTGAAATGCCTGTCAACACAAGATAACACAAAGGAACTGATCGTGAGAGGGAGGTCATTTTGCATCATCATGCAACGGTGCGTGACTTCTATGGGCAACATTCATAAGTTGTAGTTGAATTTAAGATGTATACGATGTAAATTTCGTGAATTGAGTGATTTCCCTTTTCAAGAAATACGATTTGGAAAGAAATATTGCATAGTAATTTCATGCGTACTTTAATTAAAAGAGGAAAGTAAAAGGAGAATTGAATAGAAAGAAAATGACTAGAAAATCATTAAATGATTCCATAAACAACAAAACTTTTCAGCAATTCGCTGAACTTACATTCTCAAAGGTATTCCACTTTCTATGAATAACAGTAATCGTCAGTGACTGCCCACATATTACAACGCCATGTTCAAATGAAAATAAGAGTGTAGGCAGAACTCTCCAAAGTTGCTAATTACAACAATCGCAGAGACTAGGTAACATGTCATCCACCAAAACAACACTATAATTTGATAATTTTTCAAAGCACGTTCATCACGAGAAGGTAACAATTCTTTAATAATACGTTCACAAAATTGAGCATTTCTGAATAAGGTAGCAGGATTGTACGGTCAAATTATATGTTTCTGGAAAGTTGAGAGTCTTTTTGATCTGGGACTATCAAAATAACTTCATGTTCGTTGGCACTTTTAACTTCACTGGATTTATCGAACTACAAAGCGCAAACCCGCAATCCTCATCTCCCGTTCGCAGAGGAAATGTCGCCCGAAACCGAGTGGCGTAGCAATGTCAGTGATACTCAAAGGCGTAGCCCGGAGGGTTTACATGAAGGCACGAACACTCGCTCCCGTTTTTTTTGCCGAATGGAAGAAGATGGTAGGAAAAGAGGAGAAAAGTGAGGGGAAAACAAACAGTACGGAATGAAGAAGAAAGACCAAAGCCATTTTTCAAACCTAGATCCTATTTGTGCCATCCCCCCTCCTCCCAACCCCATAGAAAATCTTGCCGACGCTCTCCTACATCGACAATAACAATTGTGTAATCGAGTGAATTGAATCTTCTCTCTTCAAAAATGAAAAATTCTACTACAAGCCACTCTACAGTGCTGATATGCTTATAAGATTACATGAATTCCTCACATGATTTGCTATGTTCATTTCATATTTCCTTTTGATGTTAAGATCTATCAACGATCTCAAATTTTTCACGATCTAGCTGCCATAGAATGAGCACATAAAATGTTTAGAGAACAAATTTTCCAGGCGCTTATCAAGCACGTTTACGTGAACGTTATCAGTATATTGTTCACTGATAAGCAATAGTTGCACATGAAGTTGATTAGTATGTAACAAAGAAACGTTGCTAACAACAGAGTGATAGATGACGGAAGGTGTCATTAATTTTATCACTTGATATGGCATTCCTTAAGCTGTTATCTCGGCTCTTATACCAATGTGATGTCATTCAATATCACAGGCAAGCGTTTCTTCTCAAACATCGTTTCGTGTTCAATAAAGATACAGATACCTGTTCTCAGCCTTAATCCGAGAATTGCCTTTTGATCTAGATTCCGATTGCGATCTTCTGCTGCTGATGTGAGGAAAAGTCGCCTGCATCCGACCTGTGCTAATAGTTCTGTGGATGGAAAAACTCTTCGATTAGACTATGATCTAGAATTGTTTGCAAATGCTCATCGCTGTTTATTTTGAAGCATTCTGATAGTGAGTGCAACTTCTAGTATCTCCAGTATACTTCAGCGGCTACTGATTTAAATTTGGAACTATTTTTCAAACCATGACAAACCAAGAATTCGTCTTCGAGCAATGGTAGAGCAATGGTCTCATGGAGCAAAGAAAATCTCAAAATTTATCACCAATAATCACATTAGATCGCTGAACGGAAACTCTTTTGCTTGGATGGTCTTTTCGGTTGAAGTGCGACGATGAGAATTTGCACATGATGCGAGATTGAGTTCAAAACTTGCTCTAAACATAAAATATGACTATGTATAATGTGAATTGACAACATTGAATGTGAATGCGTTTCATCGTGTGTTTCCCCACTGATGACAACAACAGCAAACATTTATCGATTGTTACGGCTGAAAACTCAACGAAATGAGGAAATGATGACAACAACTAGGCGGCGTTTCATCTAGAAATCGAGTGAAATCGATTGTCAGTCGTATTGCGCAGAAATATCAACGGGATATTTGGAGAGGAATTCGTCACGGTTGTCGATTGACTGCCTTTCTTGGAATGTCACCCTAATGCGTTGCTTCAGATTCGATGCAATCTCAGTCAGAGTTGTTTTGATTGTTATTCTCAAACGCACACTTCAATTGCTATTCGCTCTTATTGTTAGTGCAAACATAGAAAATAATGTTCGTGTAAAAATTATTGTATTTGGAGTCATTATTGTGGCGTTTGCAGTTCATTGAAACTTCCAATGAGTTTCAGTGATTAAGTTCATCTGCAATTTAGTTTCAGTTACACTACTGTTTTGTTTTAACTTCAAACATTTCAACGATTCAGCATTTGGTTCAGTATCCCTCTTCAGTTCGAGGATTAAGTGTTCCTGAGTATGGTGCAGTCTCATCTGGAGACTTTGAAACGTTCGGATTGTGCGGCATCATTATGAATACTATTGAGATGGAGTTTTTTATCCACCACTTCAACTGTATATATGTAAGGAAAATGTGTAAAGCATAGAAATTAATGTAAATATTTAATTATTCGAGTAATGCTAACAGCCTGTCACAAGCACATGGCCGTCTCTCTCTGATGACAAAAAAAATCAACTCGCTCATTTCTCCGCTTTATGTTCATCGTTCATCGTTCGTGTCTGTCAACTGAGAATATTTGTCCAATGCAATAAACACTATCGAACACGAGTGTGATTGATAAGGAAGAATTGTTACATCCATTTTTTTCCTACATTATGCTCGATTATTACTTGTTTCATAGAGAGTGTATCCACTTCACTTCACTCCACTTCCTAGATTATTCGAAATCGTCACTCATTCAAGACTAATCACTTCCCTTATTTTAGCAAAGCATTTCCGAATCGGACAAAAAAATGATGAAAATAACAGAGAGCAATGTTTGTTTGTGTGTATAATCGACTTTGAATTCTTTCACCTATTAAACAACCGAACGTCGCTCGGTTTTCTAAATTGAGCTTGTGGAAAATAATAATCGAATCATTCAATTTTGTATTTTTTTTTCAAATTTCAGTGCGCTCATTGCCGCTTTCAGTTGCTCTTGAGCATATTTGTTCACTGGGAATAGAGAGCGTCCGTCGTGCTCAACTCGACTCGGGTTTTCCACAGTTTCTGGTACTGAAAATTGGCCAACGTCTGACTAGGTAAGGTGAAAGGTACGGTGGCATGCCTTATTAGTTAAGCCTGTTTCGGTGAATATTAACTATTGGCCTCAATTTATCCGCTGTAAGCTGATCAGCTTCCGTGCTTTACTTCAAATGACATCCTATCGTTAATCACATACACTGTGCATTTCCCATCTTTGTCATATGATCTCAATCATGTCAATTGTTTGACCCTAATCGGAAGTGCTCACTGGTGATGGTGCGCGAGTCTCTTTTGAAAATTTTTCGGTTTTTTGGTTGCTGTCGAAGTTCGGAATTGCGATAGTGAGTTCCACTGGACTGCGACTGCGACTGCGAGCAAACCAAATTCCAAGCGCTTATAGTTGAATTGCGCTCATTCACTACTGAATATATAACATTCATAAAATAATCTAATCCTTCGGCACTCTCTGAAAGAGTAACAGTTGTTCAAGGTCTATTGACAACGTTGAATTCTTTTCTCTTTCCCCCAACATCAGTTGGGGCAATATATTCGCCATGCCATTATCGCTGTACTGAATTTGTTACACATATTTTCATGCGAATAAATGCATATTGCAATGGACATACGCATTTAATCCTTTCAAATATATCTGTTTCAGAGTAATTCAAGCAGAAATTACGCTCAAACAATGGTGACAGTCCTGTATCGATCAATTTGTCGTGTAGCCGACAAGGTGATTGCTTCGTCTTAACTCACTTCACTCTAATCAAAAAATCATCGATCTAATTGATCAGATTTTCAATCATCATTTCATAACTGATCAAAAAAGGAATCGATTTTTGATTTCTTGATCAGTGATTGACTGATTGATTAATTAATTGCCGTGATGTCGGCTGAAGTCATAAAATCTTAAAAAGTCCATTGTAAACATGAAAAAAAAAACTATCTGCGGAATTTGATATCTCTAACCAACTTATGAATTCTGAAATAGTTTCAATTAATTGAAAAATTCCTTTTCATGATTCGTGAATTCCGATCGAGTTAGTTTTCATTTCAATCAAAATTTTTTTCGCAGATAGTCTATCCATTGTTGCCAGCGTTTGCAAAGCCTGCATGGAATCATCCGGCTGGTCCTAAAACGGTATTCTTCTGGGCACCGACGATTAAGTGGGCTCTAGTGATTGCTGGAATGGCTGATTTGGCACGACCAGCGAATAAACTCAGTGTTTCACAGGTGAGTGTTTTCATTATTGAAGAACTTTTGAGTGTTCCATCAATTAACCTCACTCACTCATCATTAATCAATTTTTATTCATTCATTACTTGTGTCTTTGACTCTTCATTCATTGCAAATTTACTGATATTCACTTATTGAAGTGTTTTAATTTACTCATCTCTGAATTCATTCGGTCACGTTGCTGCTTGTTATCATTTACTGTGCACTGCTTGTAAACCCATCAAAAAAACATCGTGAACTTTGAATTGTTAATTGATCTTAATGAATTCGCTTTATAAGCAATATAGCAGTTTTTTGATTTATTGATGACGAAAATTTTATTTGCTGCTTATCGCTACATACGAAGTGCATTCATTATCTGCACAAGTTTATTGTTTTAATGTGAAGCAGATACTTTTCTGCGCTGACTGCTTGAAAAGATTGTTTCAGTTAAATTTTGAACTCTATTCCACCGGTTAGGTAAACAGCTAATGACAGTTAGGTGCTATTTGAAGTTCAAACGTGCAATGGATGTTCCAATGATCGTGGTTCATTGCTTTTGAGCATACCATCTGGGGCATCGATTGATTATTATGAAATATTAATAGCAATTAATCCACGGCGTTTCGGCGTTTATTTGCAATAACACTGAATCATATTATCCAAACACAAACAAAGGATTAATATCATATGAGCACAAAGGCATAAAGTCATTCAAGCAGTACATACGAAAGTTGCATTTCATCATGCGAATCAATAAGGCAGTATAAGATGATCATGCAAGAAGCACAAAGGGATATTATTATCATCCACAACAAACAGTACATGAAAATATTCTATTTCATCATGTTTGTGTTATATCCATCCGTGTTATATCCATCCTTTCTTGAACATAAACAGTCAAGGTAAAAGCGAAAGGTTGATTCCTACCTAGATCAATGTTGGTTCGTCGCCCTGACGAGTCGTATCGTTCGTGGCTCCGTCACGACTACACGTCTGAATTTGGGGTTTGGGAAAAATAGAGGAATATGTATGACAAAAAATATATTGGTACAATGACGCAAGAGAAAATAACTTCAGTATCGAAAATCTTCGAAAAATGCTGATGATGACAATTTCAAATCAGTGCAATCGACGTTCGATGAATTACTACGAAATTGAATTTTAGAATACAGCACTATTGGTGACCGGTGCAATATGGACACGATATTCGTTTGTGATAACACCAATCAATTATTACTTGGCTAGTGTCTGTTCGAGCGTTGGCGCTATCGGCTTTATACAACTGTCCAGGATTGCTCATTACCAGGTATTTTTTTGCGTTCCTCATGCAAAAGTCTAAAAATGAACCAGTAATTCGACCTCCACTACTTAGAAATAACCGTTGAAGCTGTGACAAAATTGATTCTAATGAAAAGTATGATGTTGAAGAAGAAAGATCTCATAAGAAACTCATATGTTCATTGATAGAATTTCAATTGATCATTTTGCATAGCAAAATTCTTTGTGAAAGGAATTTGTAGGGCTTCCAATTTTGAATTTTTGCGTTCGAAATCGAAAAACGATTTCCAAATCTTATGAAAATTCTTCATTTTGCGTGTTTTTTTCTAAATTTTTTCTTCATTCTTCCAAATTGACTTCTATACTTCCGTTGGAATTTTCAGTATAAGCATCCTGAAGAAGCGATCAGCGAGAATTGATACTATTCCACGCGAGCACTCTTCGTAGTGCTCAAACTTCCGAAAGCATATGATTATCATGAACAATCCGTGTGAAGAATTAACCAAGGATATCGCAACTGACTTTTTATCTCTCTATGTTTTTACTTTGAGATTTTTATAGAACTCGTTGAATGATACTGAAATAATCGTCCAGTTTTTCATATCTTGTTTCGTTTTCTTTTTTTTTCACCATCATGATCGAATAAAGATTCAGTGAAATTTGTTTTATGAGGTGTTCGAATGAGCTTGATAGCCAACAGTGCCTGCTGCCTTGGAATGAATCATGAGAAGAAGTATTCCAAAGTGCTGTACTGTAGATTTTTGCCTATCGAACTCTCTGATGATAGTTTTATTGTAATGTCGTTGTTTTGTGAATAAAGACATTTCGTTGTGTTTATTTGATTTGTTAATTTCAATTGAATTATTGGCAATTCGTTATTTTTTATACTGCAACTGGAAGAAATTCAAGAATAACTTCAACGACTAAGACAGGAAAAAGATAATTGCCGTACGGCACTTAACTTGACTGATGAAATGGTCATGGAACTAATACGAATAAATAGTTCGATTTGTGGTGTGCATGTTATTGAATAGAGAGAAAGACAGTACACATGAAAAAAAATATTTATAGCATTTTTTACCGCAAAATAGTTTTGGACAAACTTATGATGATGATTCTTAAAAGAATGTGTAGATTCTTTATTTGGTAGAAAATTTCACTATCCTTGAAGAGATTCAAACCCTTATGTTTGCGTTCAACCCAAACGCCTTATCGTGCTTACGAAAGCAATTCAATATGCAGACAATTTTAGATGAATAGATGGATATTTGAAAGAGATGACTAATATGAAATTCCGCAAATGTTTTATACTTTCTCAACTCAACTCAACTCTTTGCAATAGATGAATATTTGAAAAGAGCACTAACTTCGCATTATTCAATTGTTTGTATGCTCGAAGATGGAATAGTCATATGCTTCTTCTTGCACTTTCTTTGTGTTTATGAAAATCAACATTGGATTGCACAAGGAATGTTTCTTGTTTACCACAAAAAAGGATTATACGTGAACCCTAATTGATGATTGCATCGTCACTCGTCAACTCCAAAAACTCATTACGATTTAATGCCTCTTTCTTATCACAAATATCACTAATATTACATTCTTCTGTCGTAGGCTTTATTCTATCCGCATAGAGATGTTATTATATGTAAGGAATATTCACGCATTTATTCTATAGGAGATGTTACTAGAAATAAGTGAATGATATGCAAGGAATATTTTCAGATAGAGATATTACTTCCATTCGCAAATACTAGTGTGGTGCGGGGAATTTCGGAAATCGGGGAATTTCAGGGTCCGAGCTCACGAACCCCCGTCTCCGACATTCCTCCAGCTGCGGACATTTTCGGGGTATTCTCTGTCCCTTAAAGCTCCTCGATTTTCACCGTCCTCGACTGTCTTTCCTTTCCGACATCACACTAATAAATACATAATATGTTCAGTCAGTCACGTTGAGCTGCGAAATGCCGAAGTCTATTGCGCACTTCTTAGCAAGCAGAGTACGAATACCGTATCGAGTGTATTCTTCATCAAAAAATAGGAGTGTGCTCAACGTGCGAGCACGTTCACCGGTTTTCCGGATTCACATCTGGATAATGTTCCCGGATACCGGTTTATAAAGCTCAAGAACTCAAAGAGTAGTGATTCACATATACTCTCAAAGCTGCAGCATTGTGACTTGAGGTGTTTTCGGTTGTTTTAATTGTTTCGTTGAGCAATAATTTTGATTTCGTTCCGATTGTTTTTACACAATTAGCTGTGAAAGCTTAACAAATCGTTTAGCGGTGGCTTAATCTCTTCTATCCACTGGCTTTTTGAACATTCGGTCGGTCTTGCATCAATTTAAGAGTATTTCTGGTTATTTATACGTTGTGCACGTTGTTTTTGTTCTTTCTGTTGTCGAAATAATGATATGGTGATGGAAATAATGATCTAAGAATAAATACCTGTGCGGTAGCGAATTGTCTTGATGTACAGACTTGCAGGGTTTGTTGCAGAGTTGAATTGAACATTGGCTAATAATTGTTGATCGGTCAAGATGGTTTGTGGACGTGTTCGTACGAAAACCGTAAAGAAGGCATCACGAGTTATCATCGAGAAGTACTACACAAAACTCACTCATGACTTCCACACGAACAAGAGGATTTGTGAGGAAATTGCTGTTATTCCAAGCAAGAAAATGCGAAACCGCATTGCTGGGTTCGTTCCATTTCCTTTCTTCCGTTTAATTTCCAACTAATTTATCGGTCATTTTCTCTATCGGCTGTCGAATTTAGTTTGCTTTGTTTCTATTTGATAATTGCACAATATGCAAAAAGGAGCAGCTAGAATTTGCACAGGAAACTGCATTTATGTCACAATCTGACGGTGAGTTTGACATTCCGTCAGTTAACGGTTTGCGTTTATTTCCTCACGAACAGGTGAATTGCAACAGGATCACGAATTCAGTTGAAACGTTTGATTCTGAATATTCTCCAGTTATCAGCAAACGTTGAAATATTCTACTTATAGAAATATTTCAAATATTCTTTGGAATATTCAGAATATTTCAGTTATTAAGTGAGCCACCGAGATAGACGGAATTCACGGTGATTCCGGGTTGTAAGTTTATTAGAAACCGATTGGATCATCGTCTGAGTAATCTATTTTTGCCATAACTCTGTCATCGATACACATAATGAATGAAACTGTTGTTATTAAATTGTTGTATCCTTGAATTACAGATTTATAACGCATTTGATGAAACGAATTGAACATGGCGCAGTGCGCGGTATTTCAATCAAGTTGCAAGAGGAGGAACGTGAACGTCGTGATAACTACATGCCTGAGATCTCTGTGGTCGACCCACGAGAGCTAACGCAGATCGATGTTGATCCTGAAACGAAACAGATGGTTGACGCAATGGTTTGTTATTCCTTTATTATTCCTTTTTTTAAATCACGTTTACTGCAGTTTACTTAGTGTGCACAACTATGATAAAACGTAAACAAATGAAGGTGTAGGTGAACAGTAAGCGTTAGTTCTTTTCATTATTACACTAAATTTTGCATCCGATTCACGTTTAATCCCCCTTCCTCCTGTTTTGTGTTTTAAAGGACTGTGTCCTGTTTTCCATTTGCATTTGGCATCTACTATATTGACTAATTATAAGGCTGGTATTTAGTTGTTCAATTCAATTATGCATTCATATTGTTTATATTTGTTTTACTTGTGAATTATCAAAATTCACTGTATCAGTTACATGTAATCGTCGGGTATCATTTCATAATTCTTTCCAAATATCCCAATGAATCATTGATTTGGAGATCTGGATTTGGTGAGAAGACTTCTTGTGAACTTATCTTTATATATGCACGTCTAGCTGGGACGAATTATGTGATGCATTAGAAATATAAAAGCTAATCTGGGATGCTACTTTCAGGATATGGTGATCCCAAATTTGAATGAAGTGAAACCATCGAGTGTTCTGGCTGCTCGCAGATGAGCTGAGATTGCAGAGTGTTGATTGAGTTGTCATTGTCATCCTTATACAAATTTTATTTGTTGTTTTTTGTTAAAGCATTGAACGTGCGGTTGGTATGTGAAACCAATAAACCTCAACGTTGTTCTTATTTTGAGTGTTATTGTGCGACATTCATTGAGTGTGTAATTCCATAGCGGTGACATGATTCGTGTGTTTGTTATCAAATCAAATCTGGATTTAATTTGATAACAAATCTGGATTGGCCAGGCTATCAAACATTCGTAACGTTGCTGGCCATAGTGCTTGCGTTTCCGTGCACATTGTTTTAGCCTCAATTTACACCATCCCGCTGGCTAGGCGAGCAGGCCAACCGAACACAACCGAGTAATTAATTAGTTGCCGTGAATACTTTGCACAATTAAACGTAGCCATATACCAATCCGATAAATAATCATAACTCTACAATATAAACATTCCGCCGATCGCTCACAGCGATTGACAAAACAACCACTCGATATCGAAGTAACAATAATAATTTATATTGCCACCATTCTTTCTGTGTGTGTGTCGTGTACTGTTCGATTCCATGAAAGAATTCCATTTTTCGACTGCTTATCGAAGCAGTCAAGAGCTATCTCATCAGTCATTCGCTACACATCAGCAGCACATGCAATCCATCCAGCAACATCATTATACAAATGAGTTTAGTCGACTTCAAATTACTGAACGAATTTCCAAATTTACTTACGTGAGACCTTAGCAGTTATTGAGAGTAAGATGTAAACTGCAAACCTCAATACAGATGATAGGCATCAATCTACTTCCGTCGTCAAATCTTTATCCAAAAGCAACAAAAATATTCTGAATAAACGAAGTTGCCACAAGAACTATTGTACAAAGGAACCGAAGACAGTCAACAAACACGATGAATGATAAAACTATTGAAATGCTGAAAAGTTAAATAATATTCATCGACGAAGTTGAATGTTTATGCCTCTCTCTTATCATCAATATCACATCCTTCCTTCATTGGCATTCTTCTTTCCACGCAGCTAACCACAATAGCGTTTGGAATCATCGGTCTTCATGAAAGTCGGACTTGGACTGTTGATCTGGCCAGCACAGAGGTTTTGGGATACTCTTCCATATTGCCCAATGATTTCTAAGAAGAGGGACTCAGAAGGAGCCCAAAAATAGTTTGATTTGAGTTTGATTTGCTGATTAAATGAAGTTGAATGTAATGCAAAATTTCAAACTGATTCTGAAGCAATTTTGAGATTCCATTATAATTATCACCAGTTGTAAGTAGAAGCAGCAGATAAGGTTAAATCCAATGGATAAATCCAATGAACGAGTAGCAGCAAGTTTCTGTTTTTACTTCAAATTATTGACGAACCTGATCTCTGACGATCGCTTCGTTTATTCATTCACTATCTGGCTAGGTTTTAGTTGACGAGACGCTCTTGCAGCATATTATTTCGTTAAGTTAGGTAGGTGAAATAAGCAAATGTGCTTGCAAAAATAGGCAGTCAATATTGTTTCTATTTGTTTTTCTTGCGAATTATTAAAATTCACTGTATCAGTCACATTTAATCGTCGGATATCATCTCATAATTCTTCTCAGAAATCCCTGATGAATCATTGATTTGGAGATCTGGATTTGGTGAGAAGACTTCTTGTGAACTTATGATCATATATTTATGTCTAGTTGGGAGAAATATTTATTATTTGAAACGTTCAAATCAAAAGAATACAACGTTGCATATATGTATAGGAACGTAACGAAACGATTGGTATGGTATCATTTCACTTCAACGGAAACTTCAAATTGAAATAAATCATTTCGAATTAGCAACATCAGTCGTAGTTGTCCTTCTGTAGGTAGTGCCCCTTCTCCGAAGACGTCGCCTCCCTGTCGAATGCTTTTTGTCAGGCGATTTGCCCTCGGACTTGAGTCGTCTGGCTTTTGAAATTTGACCGCTCGTCGATCGCCTGTATGAATTAGCCTCTTATAATGGGTGCTTTATACGATGTGATAAGCAGCAAATCGACTTACTTTTTAGACGTTTTCAGACGCTAATGCAGAAATTGTTCCGATAGAACTAACAAGATGTCAGTTTATTTCACTTGCCATCATTTCTTCAACATTTCAATGGTGGGGATGAATGAGGATTTTTCAACGAATACATTACTGAATCGAGAACAAATTCTTCTATTGAGATAATAAGTTTAAACAGCCGTGTATCTTTCTGTTGGCATTTTAAAATTCATTGCAATCAATGAATTCAATTCTCTCATTCAGCCAACAATTACAACGGTTCAGAACTGAGAATTCAACAAAAAAGCTGTAGAATTTGTAGGAATACACTCAATAATATAGGACACATCCGCATGATACTTACCGATTTTCTCCTGAAAGAGCACTGCTAGGCTTTGATGGGTGCTTGTTCTCTGAGCATTTATTGCTCGTGTCTTCAGGATGCTTTCTTTTTAGTGAGTTTTTAACTGTCTTCGAAGTTGGCTCGAGCAGGGTAATCCTTGAAAGAAGAGAGACTTCGACGTCTTCGACATGGTTCAGGATTAGCTCGAAGATTATTTATAAATCAGAATTTTTAATGATTGAATGAAATTAGCATTCGAAAAATATTTCTTTCTTATGGTTATTTCCACGGGTATTACAATTACTTCCAAAATCATACAGGTAGGAGGCTATCGCTGTTATAACCACTGAGTTCTTTCATCCACTCACCTTTTATTGTCTATTTGAGGTGCACTACAAAACGGCACACTCGATGGTGTGAACAAAATGTTTGTGCTCAACAGAGTGGTCGTAGTTGATGCCATCAACTAAAATTTTGCACATTGCTTACAGCATCTTTTTTATAAAACTGATCTGATTTTATTCAGATCAGTCATTTGGTAGCCAGATTTTGGCCAGTTCAAAGTTTTTAACAAATGGGAATTTCTGTATTCGACAGAAAATTCACAAGCTTCGGTTACCACCATGTATAAGACTGATGAATACAATAAATGCACACCACTTTGCTCTCAAGGTTTCGAACAAATTTTTGACGATTTGATGAAATTAGCGTTCGAAAATTGTTTTTATTTCTTATTTTTCACGGATATTTATTTGTTTCTATGGTTATTTCCGCGGATATTACATTGATTGCCGTAATCATACAGGCAGCAGCAGACTATCGCTGTCATAACCACTAATTTCGATTAGGTCTGTTCTGTTCAATTGAAGTTTTTGCTTAAATTCCGGCAGAACTGGTTCTGGCTAATGGTTTAGACAAACACTTTTAGTGACCATAACTACATGGCTGGCCATTTTGTGGTTAAGAAGTGCTCTTTCAACGACGATCGCGCTACCGGCTTACCTTATCAATGTCGATCTTTTTACCAGATACTCCAGCTCTTAAAGCCTCATCCACCTTCAGATGCTTCAACGCCATTTTCACCGCTGCTGCAGTTTTACTTCACGTATTGTTAGTGAACATTAAAGACGGCACTCGCTATTCACTGACGATGCACAATACCCCACACCTTCGCCAGTGTATCCGCTTGAATATATTTTTGGCCTTCTCCAACAAAACTGCGTTTCACGCCCAAACTCACTATATCTTATAAACCTGTCCACATCCTTTTTTTTGCTTTTAACCTCCTTCAACAATAAGGCCAGCCGTCAAACGCTGGGCACCTCATAAATACTACGGTCACGCAATTTGTCAATTTCTGCTCGATCGATTGAGCTACTGACTGCATTTTCATCAGAACCGCGCACTACTGCTCTCACATCACTCCGTTCAGTGATTCGCCATTAATCTTCCCTCACTATCAATCGAGAATGACAAAACCCGGTCACTGCGCTCAACAAAATCACAAAATCCATCCACTCAAAAACTCAGCAACTCGCCGAAACCACCAAATTCACCGTTCATTTCCCATTCAAACAGCCAGTCTCCCTCCCTCAGATAGCAGTCAAAGGAGTGAAGTAAAGAAGTGATAGAGGAAATCAATCGGTCAAAACTCGACACTATCACGTTCACGAACACGTTTTAATGCGCAATTGCTCAAAATAAAACAACAACGATGGTTATCAGTGTGAAAAAACAAACAAATAACTCTCAATGAATAATTTAAGAAGGTCGCTTTGATGCTATAGCCATAGAAAGCAGCAGCCAATAGCCAATAAATAGATATTATGTGATAATAATATCGCTGAATGCGCATCACTCCTCCATCACTGAACCAGACCAATCAAACCATCGTGCAAAACACAACAACAACCGGGTAATTCAAAAACATTTTTCAAAACAAATCTCATTTCAAAACATCAATCAAACATAACAAAACCACATCCAATGATCTTATCGTATTATAATCATATCATATCTTATCAACATATCACCATCACCAACAATTACTTCTTCTTGCCACCAACACCAGCCTTTTGGGCAGCCTTCGTTACTTTGCCTCCAACCTCGGTCTTGTCGACAGCCTTGATTACACCAACGGCCACCGTTTGTCGCATGTCACGAACCGCGAATCGCCCCAACGGTGCGTACTCTGTGAACGTCTCAACACACATCGGTTTCGTAGGAACCAACTCAACAATACCCGCATCACCAGACTTCAGGAACTGAAACAGAAACAACTCATTATGAAAGCCAATTATTTCAAAGCAATCCGAGCATTTACAAACTTCGACAGCACCACAACTCGGAACACATTCAAGGTGAAATCAAACAGATTAATGTGCAACCTTTGGATTGTCTTCGACCTTCTTTCCCGATCGCCTGTCCACCTTCTCTTTAAGTTCAGCGAATTTGCACGCGATATGTGCAGTGTGGCAATCCAAAACGGGTGTGTACCCAGCAGACAATTGTCCGGGATGGTTCATGATGATCACTTGAGCGGTGAACGATTTCGCCTCTTTTGCCGGATCGTTCTTCGAGTCCGAAGCGACTGAGCCTCGACGGATATCCTTGACTGAGATGTTCTTGACGTTGAAACCAACGTTGTCACCAGGCAACGCCTCTGTCAACGCTTCGTGGTGCATCTCCACCGACTTCACCTCAGTGGTGACGTTCTGTGGTGCGAATGTCACAACCATACCTGGCTTAAGAACACCAGTCTCAACGCGACCCACAGGCACAGTTCCGATACCTGCAAACTATTTCTATGAATCACATACTCTTAATCATTGCCCAACAACTCTTGCACATATAGTTCAATAAGTAACCTCCAATCTTGTATACGTCTTGAAGAGGCAATCTGAGTGGCTTGTCGGTAGGTCGTGATGGTGGAATAATCGAGTCGAGGGCCTCGAGAAGAGTTTTGCCACTAGCGGTTCCCTCCTTGCGTTCAACAGTCCATCCCTTGAACCACGGCATGTTTGTCGAAGGTTCCAACATGTTGTCGCCGTTGAAGCCTGAGATTGGCACGAAAGCAACAGCCTTCGGGTTGTATCCAATCTTCTTGATGTAGTTCGACACTTCAGTTGATACCTAAACAGAACTATTCTCATATGAACACAAAAGCAAACAAATCACGAACCAAAAACGAAATCAATATGTGCACGAACCAATTTCAACGAGTATACTCACCTCACCAAAACGAGCCTCAGAGAACGGTGGTTCCGTGGTGTCCATCTTGTTGCATGCGACGATCATTTGCTTAACACCCAATGTCTGAGCAAGTAGAGCGTGCTCACGGGTTTGTCCGTTCTTCGAGATACCGGCTTCGAATTCACCAGTACCGCACGCCACTACCAACACTGCGCAGTCGGCTTGTGATGTACCTTGAACCATACATTGTACACTAGTTCATTGAACTCACAATACCACATTCATATGAAACAAGTTTTTTATCATCCCAAAAAAAGTATTGTCGAACTGCTCACCAGTGATCATATTCTTGATGAAATCACGATGGCCAGGGGCATCGATGATTGTTATGTAGTATTTGGCGGTCTCGAACTTCCACAACGCAATATCGATGGTGATACCTGAACACTAGTAATTCATTGATTCAAGGTTAACTATTCACGTTACAGAAGAGTAGTTGAATTCAGTAGATCAAACGAATGAGAGGTGAAATAAATTGAAAAACGTACCACGCTCACGCTCGGCCTTCAGCTTGTCGAGTACCCATGCGTACTTGAAGGAACCTTTGCCCATCTCTTGGGCTTCCTTTTCGAACTTCTCAATCGTTCGCTTGTCGATACCACCGCATTTGTAGATGAGGTGACCAGTCGTCGTCGACTTACCCGAATCGACATGGCCGATCACGACAATATTGATATGAAACTTTTCCTTGCCCATGCTTACTTGAAAACAGATAACAACGCTTGAGGAGAGATCTGCTGAAAACACAAAATAATCCTCAAGTGCTGTTGCCAAATGCAACCACAACTTCCAAAATATCTCGCCAAACGAAAACGAAAATGAATCACACCTAAACATTACACGTATGAATGCCATGCACTATCAAATCTATCGATTGATCACTAAAAAAAACCATACAGTTCCCTGCCATATCACTATACCTAAAACTGCACAACAATCGCGCCTGCCACTATAAAAATCTATTCACCCGTCTGAATTTTTTTCCACTCACCCAACAATCAATTCAACACCGTCAAAGCACTACTCGAAATACGCACTGCAATCTTAGCCTTTCTCTCACTTGTAAACGAAAACTTTCAAGTCTAGACCAGCTACTAAAATCAACCAAACTGCCACGTAATCTCACCAACGCCTAACTAAATCAATACGACAAGGCATCCATCCACCCATCTATCTATCCATCTCGACCGATAAGCGGCGCACTTCACTGTACACTCCTCTCAAATGAGCCGAACCAACCACTCAGCGCACACGATAAAGTGCACATTTGACGTAATCATCACTACTACACTCAGCGCAATAGAACTACCACCACCCCCTTGTTCATCGATAAATGAAACGTGCCAATCAGACAATATAATCAAATTTGGGTTGCTCTCGCTACATCACCACATCCTATTACATCACGACACCACCGTACTGCGACCGACGAGCATCCATTTCGATTCGTTTCAAGTCAACATTTTGAACTATCGTGAAAGCTACAGCACTATTCGCCACAACTCATCATCGCACTAGGCGACCGTTCTGAACGTTTTGCCTCATTTCATTAAGGAGCTCTTTGGTCTAGTGGCTAAACAATTTACGGATGGATACGTTGCTGTTTAAGAATTCCGTGTGAGAATTTAATTTGATTCATTAAGACTTTCAAGGCATTAATTCAGAATTAAGAATTCTCATCTTATTGTTAACCAAATAATTCGTTTGCTATCTCCACTACCTTCTCTCTAAAACGTTCTTGAGTAGAAAATCGTTTGCTAGTTTGTTTCGAAAACGTTCAGTTTGGTTTAACAGTTGAACATTGATTAATAGCACTTCTCAAATGCTAATATAAACGTTCCTTGAGAAGACACACTCCTAGCAACGAGACTAGTTGAAGGTGGAGGTATGGATTGGAAGAAGTTTTGACAGAAGAGGGGCACACTCGGGTTATTGTAAACCGACCGTGAGGGTCATATGATGATCGAATGAATGTGGTGGTGATGGTGGTGGGTAACGGTGCACAAGGTTAGTTACACTCTATGCTGTAGATGTTAAGAGGGTGATCTTAAAGTAAATATCAGTTAAGCGCAGCAGCAACAATATAGATGATATCCTTCTTCTCATCCTCCAACTTCTATTCGGTGTAATCAACTGAATGCAGCAATAATACTGTCTCATCTTCAACATATTTATTTGCTCAATTCATCTCCGCAATGAGTTTGTTTGCATCTCTCTGCACATACTTTCCAGCAATATTTACATGACACTATGTGTAACCTTCTACTGAACAACCAATAGCACCATCACCACCACTCAAACCAACCCATCATCCTAAGCACGCACGCACGCACATTCCATTTGTGTATATGACAGATTCCTCATTACATAACACTACTAATCGACTGCTGCATACAGTAACATACACCAACCATATAAACAACAATCTTTAATTCACACTCGCACACACACACACATTCTCATAACTTGCACTAGTTTGTACCTACCAATTTAAACCAATAGCACCAAGCAATTGACTCAAACTGTATGTATGATTATTTGAGAACGAAACATCACGAAGAAATTTTTAGTCCTGAGCATAGCATCATGCATACGCCGTTATATTAGTGAACAGACGACGATCTAAAGTGAGAGAGCTAGACGACTAGAACGTGTGCAGCGAATCGAACGATCATTGTCATTGTGAGGGCTTATTGCTAAAGAGCTAGCTAGTTTGGTAGAGAAGTGAAGAAATTGATGATGTGGGCCATGGCCATATTGATGTTGTTCGAGTCTACTTTTTTGGGTAGATGCTTGCTTGAATGTTACGTCTAACTACGGAGGCTTCACTGAACGATCGAAACGACATCATGCTGAATGGTTAAATGTTAAATGCCCTCCTCCCAGTTCGGTGGTGCTGCTCATAAGTGCACTGGTCTCATCTGAAGAGTGCATTTTGAGAAATTATTATCATTGCTACATTGAAAGCACTCGAGAGAACCAAGGTGATAAATTGCGAACTAGAAAATTGCTCGATTTATCGAAGAACTGAACGATCGTTGGGTGATTTGAAGCCTTAAATGAAGCCATCATGGAAATTTGATAGAGTTTTTATTATCCAATTAATGGGATTGCGAAAATATGTTTCTCTTTGGAATGATGTTATTCACATTTGTTTCCGAAGTCTTGCTGCCACCAATGAGCTTGCCCTTTTCACCGAAAACCTCAAAAAGTCGTCATTCTGATCATCTGATAGATCAGATGAAAAAAACTGTTCAAAACCTGATAAATCCATATGATTCACAGATGTTTCTTTTTTGCTCTTACAATCACCATAACCGCATTAAATACCTTGATTACTCTTTGAGGGTGTTGAGAAAACTTTTCGAAGAATCTGTTTAATTGACTTGTTTACAAGTTATCTTCTACTCAGGGTTAATCTGACCATCTATTCGGAAAACAATCAACAACTCTTCGAATTTGCAATCAGGTTAACGATCCTTTTGTATGGAAAATATTCGAACTACCCGATAGGTTCACATGACATTGGATTGCGGAAATCTTCTAAAAAAGTTACAAAGGCTCATCGCAGTCGACTTACCGTATCAATGAATAGAGACGCTATGAATACCGACTGCAAACTAATTTTTTCAATACCCTTTCAGGCGATACTATTGTAAAGTGTAACAAACGTTGCCGAACCATTGCAAAAACTTTCGATTTCTTGATTTGTGTATTGAAAGAAACTCAACAGAACAGTTGAAACTGATGATCAATTGATGGGGAAATTGAAAGAGTCTCTGTGTCTCTAAACTTAACACTTTTCCAGAGTGTGCCTAAATTTTCAGCCCATTCCAAATCAATAGATAATAGGAATACTGTGAATTTTTAGGACAAAATTAATTTTCTGCGTTAGCAATGAAATTTTGCTGTATTCTTTGATGAAATCCTAACGTTTGAAGTATCTTAGATGAATACCTCACAGTGTTTTTCCAGCTACATCTTAATGTGAGTGAATGAATTCCATTCCACTGACGCAATCTTTTAATTTATACTGAAATACTTGGGATATTTACTCGATAAATTCAACAGAACAGAAGCAATCTGTCGACATTAACAACAGTAAGTTTATACAATCTATAACTTTCGATCTTCTGAGGATGCACAACTCTTTCGAGTAACCTAAAATTATTCTGGAAAACTAAAATTGATGAGATACTCAAAAATTTGGTTGTCAACAATTCTGTTTAAAATTCGTTGAGATTTCAAAACTAGAATCATTCTACACTGGTCATCAGAATTTCACTCAAAAGGTTGTACGTTTGTATACGACTTATCCGTGATGAGGTTTCTTTGAAACGCAATCAAATTCCAACAACTCAGTCATTAAATATCGATTGAAAACTACTTTACTCTAACCATAAAATCATCTGAACTGGAAATATCTTTCGAAGAACAATTCTTCACGGTGAATTCCGGATGGAATTGTAGCACCAACAAACAAATGAAACTGGAGTTCATCTTCAACGGAATGCTAATCAACACATAAAGAAGGGCTACTGAGGAGAGTTACTGCTTGAGAATTGACGAAATCGACCAAAGGAATAAAGCAAGAGAACAAGAAGAGCGACGTGGCCCAGCCTCAACATCCATTGACTCACACAGCACAAGCAAACTCGTTGAACATTCTCTCCTATATCACGATATGCTGCCTATAGCCGATACTCAGTCCTAAAATACTATAGCACTGCAAATCGACAATAGCACAGAGCATTTGTAGTTATTTCGTGATGGGACGACGAATGAATGTTTCGAATTAAATTTCAAACAAACCAACCAATGGTGATGATTTCAACGCACAAGCATCGATTGTGCAATATTGATAAATCAGGGTTCAATTCATAGTTTTCATACGTAATCGAATTGCGAAAGTGACTACTGCCTCCCAACTGAACAACGAAAACACGATCTTGATTTGCACCGTAAAGTCGAACTAAACCAAAATTTTGGCGATGTTCGATAAAATTTAGATCAAGAATGTGTATCGAAAGATCGATCATATTTCAGGTACTGAAGTTATGAACGATAGGAAGGAAGATTGCGAAAAATTGGTCATAACGGGATGTGCATTTGAGATGAAACTGAAGAATGCAGTGTTCCTCGAGTGAGGTAAATTTCAAAAAAAAAAATGAAATCAGCATTAAACTGGCGCTGCTGAATATGGTTCTTAGGAGGATCTCACAGGTTAGCCGTATATATACAAAGCCCGATCCGAAGAGCAATTTTTGTGTTAGAGTCAGGCTTCTTAGCTCGACACTTGAATGTGCTTTCGGAATTACTATTTTACTCTTGACGTATGTTTATTTACACTCGCACATACCTCTTCTGTGTAAAGAGTTACCTGAACTCCGGTTGGATACAAAACTTTGCAGTCTGAGTCATAGGTTTTTTTTTTCCACTGAGCCCCTCTACAATATCAAGTGAGTTGCGAATAGTGTTTGCAAAATATCGACCATTTTCTCTGAATACCGAGATCGGTATTAACACCCGGTATCGTTTTTCAATAGCGATACTATACCGGTATTGAAAAGCAACTTTTGAGATATATAAATGTGACTTGTTCAGTACATTACTTTTGAGTCAATGTGTTCATAAATATTCGAAAAACAATTTATCCAGCAAATCAAGAAATTCAACAAAAAATACAACAAAAAACAAAAATGCTTATGATTCATGCTCCAGTCGTGATTGACATACTACCAAATTCACTTAAAATGACGACTTGTGGTATGAATACCGTGAATATGGACATCACGAATCCCGAGATCGGTATCACTTTTCTAATACCAGTACTCGGTATTAACGAGATCTCATGCAAACACTAGTTGCGAAGGCATTCGCAATGCCCGATACATATGCAGACAGAATAAACAATTTGAATCATTTTGTGTACTAACCCAGTCTATGTTGAGTGTGCTAGTAGAAGCTTATTATTATGATAAGATCAGTGAATAATACTAATATAAGGGTCAATGTGGTATTGGTATTTGACTGCGTTTAATTATGCAAAGTATTCACGGCGACTAATTATTTACTCGGTTGTGTTCGCTTGGCCTGCTCGCCTAGCCAGCGGGGTGGCGTAAATTGAGGCTGAAACAATGTGCACGGAAACGCGAGCATTGTGGCCAGCAACGTTATAAACGTTTGATAGCCTGGCCAATCCAGGTAATGAATTCAACAAACAATTGTTCAGCCACTGTGGAAAGGCAATTTTTGTTGCTGTTGTTGACAGTTTCTGAGGATGTAGTCATGAATTAAGTCTCAGTATATGGTTAACATTAAGCAAGAACTTAAAATGCTGAAATGGTGCTTTTGTGACTGAGATTCTTCTCACATAGGATTCTTTCTTTGACGGTTAAGCCGTCGAAAAGAACGGATTTCACGAACCTAGCAAGTAGTTAAAGCGTTTGAAAACACATTTGTAGAGCATTAACCAGCTGGTTAATGGAGTGTGTTTGTCAAGAGAGCTAGTAGCTCTGTGAAGATTAAAAAGCTGTTGATTGCGTGGAATTGGGTTGTTCTTCATATTGTGAGAATGCTATGACAGCTTAACGCTAGACTGTTATTGAATCATGTTTACTAGTGCAATACGTGCAGGAGACTGTTTGGAACAGATCTACAAAAATTCAGGTTAAGTAAGATGTGTTCTGAAGTTGTTGATTGAAGTTGCATTTTCCTCAGAGAAGCGTGACTGTATGTTCTAGTTATGCATTATTGAATCTTTTACAGAGTTTCTCAACCAGGGTGCAAGATAGCATACCAGTGGTTCGACATAACACCTCATTTTTTATGCATTAAAATGGGCAAGTACGGATTTCAACGCACGTGTATGTGTATGAAGTGAGCGAAGATGATCTTCAACGTGTGATACTCTTTTGTAAAGTCTAGAACGTTCTCTAATGGTGTTGTCGCGAAATGCGAATCAATCGTTCGTTCTAACTGACCGGTATTCGCCGTAACCGAGATCTCGTTCAAACACTATCCACGCCAGGAACATTCGCTGTAGTGGAACAGAGATATGGAGTGGATGTGGCGAGGATATTTTCAAATTTCATAAAGGGTACGAGCGAAAAAAAGATTGAGACGACCGATCACCTCATCGGTTTCGCCTTTTGCTTCAAAGAGCTTCAAAGAGCGGACACCTCATAGCAAATTCGGCAAAGCCAATCAGTCACCGTATCGGGATGGTACTGCTTTGCTCCGGCATTTAGCGCTCTTCTAATCCTGGCAATGTAAACACGTCAGTCAGCACAGTTGATAACAATTCTAAATTCACCACCTTGATCTGACGTTTGATACGGTATTCAATGATCGAAATGTAAATAAATACAGACAGTTCTGATCTGATTGTCTTGCTCCGACGTTTAATAAAGTATTTAATCTTGACATATTCAAAACAAGTGAGCACAATTCATAACAATTCTGATAACATTGTTTTTATTCGATAGCAGTGTTTGTCATAGCAATTTTTTCATAGGAATGTTTTCAATTGATGACAGTGTTTGCCATTCATCCACAAACAATAACTCATTTGTGCAAAACAATACTCTGATAAGACTGTACGACATGAACGAATTGAAAGATGAATCAAAAACTCAATGATTCATATAACGATCAGTAATTATGACTAAATAGCAATGTTCAGTGGAATATTTCCATTCCACAAGTAGTTCAGTTGCACATCTTGCGATACGATATGTTGCATAACAATGGTTTGTAGTAGGGTTGTGTGGAGAGAGAAAAATGAGTCGGGCACGACGAGATGGTCGAAGATGGGACCGGGGACTCGGAGACGGGGAGTTTCGGGGAGAAAACTCAATCTTTCACCCGTCCCCAACTCCCCGAAACTCTCCGAATCTGGGAATGAATGTGGCTTGCTTCAAGATGGACGCATTATCAAAATTAGTACAAATTGACCCGCTTTATCAAATTCCGAAGTCGTAGGATTTTTCAAAACTTAAATCTCGGGGTCGGGATCAGAACTGAAACTCCTGGATCCCCTGTAAATCCTAGCTGAGACAGGATGGTAGTGGGGCATTAAAGGCAAACATGCGAGCAAAGATGGAATATTCAACTTCGAATTGCTCGTAAGGGCGCGGTAGATTCGAATTCAGTTTTTTTTTCGGGGAACTTCCGGCGAGACCCCGAAATTATTCAATATCAACTTCTCGAAAAGAGCCGACAATTCCGGAGACAATGTTTTGAAATCGGAAGGAATTTTAAATGAGTTCTAAAATTCGTAAGTACAGAAAATGCAGGTGGCCTAAAAGAGCTGTGAAAATGAGCTTGTTTCGGGATAATAAAATACCACTTTAATATCCTTGTTCATTCTGGAACGAAAGCGGACAAATTGCGAAATGCAACTGAACAACTTCAGTGCACAATTCAGAAACAATTGTAAAAGATATTCTTTGCAAAAAACGTCGAAGGCGAAATGCTTTCTTATTTTCAACAGAGATATTCATCTCTCAGCTGCAAACATTCTAATGAGTTCGAGGACAACAAGTCGATTACGATTCGGAAACGAAACAAAATGATTCAGCGAGTGAGTATAAATGATTTTGGTCTGAATTGGCGGCGTTTGATTGGATTTACAATTAGTTTGAATCTCGCAACATCTACATGTCCATGATGGTGGCTATGATCGCTATCACTGATCATGCTATATTGTGGTGATTTGGTTAATTCTGATCGAAATTAAATGGGGTTATGGCACAATGTATGATGTATCACACAATATACAACTGCGAAGAAATCATTTTACAACTAAGATTGTCAACTTAGAAGAATCGAAATTGCATTCATTCCATCGAGATTGCTGAGATACGTTTGATACCGTATTTTATGATGGAACTGTAAATAAATACAGTTCTAAACATCTTGCTCTGACGTTTGATACCGATAGTGAGTTTAATCCTGAAATATTCATAAGAATTGTAATCTTGTTTTCATTGGTTACATTGTTTGTCATAACAATGTTTTTATTTGATAACAGTGTTTGCCATTGACTAACAGTAACTCATTTGTGCAAAACAAGCTAGCAAACATCTAACAGAATGCTCATTCTGATAAGACTGTCTGGCATGAACGAATTAAAAAATGAGTATAAATTCAGTGATGCAAATAACGATCAGTTATAATGGCATCATGGCAATGCCCAATGGAATATTCCCGTCCCGTCAAATACCTTGATGATTCTTCGCTTGCAATCCAAGAATCTTTACATTGCAATCGTTGGACACTGAGCGATTGGTTTGCCGATAGCTCTATGCGATCGGCAAAATATTCGTCATTGAGGCGATTGTTTGTTGGATTGGTGTTCGGCTTTATTCAAATGTGCAATTTATTTATGGCAACGGACATTCGTTACAGCTTGATTGTGGAATGTTTGATATGCTGTTTAGTACTGATAACTGTTTAGTATTGATACCAAAAGTTTACTGACTTAATACTGTTGCTTGTTTCAAACAGCTACTCTGAACGATCGTTGGACGAATGTTCAATCAACCAATGAGACTGTATTTTCAGGCTCCTTTTGAGTCCCTCTTCCTAGAAATCATTGGGCAATAAGGAATAACAGCCCAAAACCTCTGTGCTTGCTAAATCCAAGTTAGAATTTCATGAAGACAGATGATTTCACCTATTTTTTTTTTCGGTCAGACTTTCGCTGACTCGTCACTTTTGTTCTGAAAAGGAATGCTCATCTTTTCCGACATGAACACATTCAACATGTGTGCGATGTGCATGTTGTCGTGAATGTGCCTTAAGACATGTTTTAATTGGCAATTGCTGGCCGTATATCGAGTCGGCAATCGCTTAAGCGGAAGGCCAATTCAACTTAGCAAAAAATGCTGAAATATGTGCCAAAGATGATCTGTCTCTTATCCCATCATTAACTCTTAACAATTTTGACCGTTGGCTAGGGCAATCATCCCAACTGCCACTTCACGCCTCCTCATAATCACCTTCGCACGAAAACAAGCAAAAACTGATCTGTGATTGGCAAAATCCCTAACATGAGTTACTGGTAGACTCATCCGGAGCGGTTTCATTGGTTTCATTGATCATTGTTATCATCCTAACTTTTGGATAGATGAAATCCATTTGGACGTTTCTAAATTCTGCCAAATGAACTCTGAAAAGATTATGCAGATTTTTAAACGGTTTATTCCAAGTCAAATGAGCGGCTGGATTGCAAATTTTGAAGGAACATTTCAAATTTGAGATCAGCGGACCAATTTTGCCGACAATGAGTGGCATTGGAGCGGAAACTGCTACTGTTTTATTGAAGTTGTTGCACTGTTAACGAAATGTTTTCGCTACTTTTGCGTCAGCGACGTGACTATCGGATCAGTTTTAAAGGAACGAAAATATTTTTTTTAACGAATGAGCGATTAGTGGAGCTATTTTTTCAGCAGCCTATCTATCACCGAAATAAACAAGAGTATTGCTGTGATACAATGTATAGACCAAAACTGTTTGTAAGTAATAGATTTAACAATATTTGTAAACCTTTCTACTTTTCGTCTTGTGACCATGTCATCTTTACAGAGCACAACGACTTCAATTTAAAAACTGAAGTTTCTGAAGCCTCAACTGATTGACTTCAGATGTCTAGCCTTGGTTAATCCTAGTGGTTTCAAGGTGCGCAGATTAATAGCCTAGGTGCAGGATCAGTCAACTGAATCAACTAGCTTCTAGTACACATACGAATCATGTCCAATTCAGTGCGTGCCCGTTGTTGGGCAGTGATTAAGAGTGTGCGATTCACGGAAACAGTTTCGTTTCGTGTGGTGTGATTCGTGTGGCGTTTGGGATATGATCGAAGTTGTGATTGCATTTGGCAATATCTTTTCAAGATTATTTGCTGCTTTCAGTAGATCTCTCCTCAAGCGTTGCTATCTGTTTTCAAGGAAGGATGAGCAGAATGAAGAAACACATCAGTATTGTTCTGATCGGCCATGTCGATTCGGGTAAGTCGACGATGGCTGGTCACCTCATCTACAAAAGCGGTGGTATCGACGAGCGAACAATGAAGCGCTTGGAAAAGGAATCACAAGAGGGTGGCAAAGGTTCCTTCAAGTACGCATGGGTACTCGACAAGCTGAAGGCCGAGCGTGAGCGTGGTACGTTTTTCAATTCATTTCACCTCTTCTACTCACCTTAGCTCACTGGAATTCAACTACACTTCCATAACGTGAACAGTTACCCTTGAATCAATGAATTACTAGTGTTCAGGTATCACTATCGATATTTCGTTGTGGAAGTTCGAGACTTCCAAATACTACATAACAATCATCGATGCCCCTGGCCATCGTGATTTCATCAAGAATATGATCACTGGTGAGCAGTTCGACAATACTTTTTTTTGGGATGATAAAAAACTTGTTTCATATGAATGTGGTATTGTGATATGGTATGATTGTGAGTTCAATGAACTAGTGTACAATATATGGTTCAAGGTACATCACAAGCCGACTGCGCGGTGTTGGTAGTGGCGTGCGGTGTTGGTGAATTCGAAGCCGGTATCTCGACGAATGGACAAACCCGTGAGCACGCTCTACTTGCTTACACGATGGGTGTTAAGCAGATGATCGTCGTATGCACCAAAATGGACAACACGGAACCATCGTTCTCTCAGGAGCGTTTTGAAGAGGTAAGTATACTCGTTGGGATTGGTTCATACACCTATTGATTTCATTTTTGGTTCGGGATTCGTTTCGTTTTGGTTCATCTGAATAACGGATTTGTTCAGATCCAAATGGAAGTGTCGAACTACATCAAGAAGGTTGGATACAATCCGGCGGCTGTTGCTTTCGTACCAGTCTCAGGTTGGCACGGCGACAACTTGTTGGAATCATCGATCAACATGCCCTGGTACAAGGGATGGAGAGTTGAAAATAGACTAGGGGGAAAAGCTAGTGGCAGAACTCTTCTCGAGGCTCTCGACTCGATTTTTCCACCAAAACGACCTACCGACAAACCACTCAGACTGCCTCTTCGTGACGTATACAAGATTGGAGGTTACTTATTGAACTATATGTGCAAGAGTTGTTGGGCAATGATTAAGAGTATGTGATTCATAGAAATAGTTTGCAGGTGTCGGAACTGTGCCTGTGGGTCGCGTTGAGACTGGTATTCTTAAGCCAGGTATGGTTGTGACATTCGCTCCAGAGAACATTAACTCTGAGGTGAAGTCGGTGGAGATGCACCACGAAGCGTTGACAGAGGCGTTGCCTGGTGATAACGTTGGTTTCAACGTCAAGAACATCTCAGTCAAGGATATCCGTCGAGGCTCAGTCGCTTCGGACTCGAAGAACGACCCGGCAAAAGAGGCGAGATCGTTCACCGCTCAAGTGATCATCATGAACCATCCCGGACAATTGTCTGCTGGGTACACACCCGTTTTAGATTGCCACACTGCACATATCGCGTGCAGATTTGCTGTACTTAAAGAGAAGGTGGACAGGCGAACGGGCAAGACAAAAGAATACAATCCAAAGGTTGCGCATTAATCTGTTTGTTTTCACTTTGAATGTGTTCCGAGTTGTGGTGTTATCGAACGCTCAGACTGCTTTGAAGTAAGCTGGCTTTCATAATGAGTTGTTTCTGTTTCAGTTCCTGAAGTCTGGTGAGGCGGGTATTGTTGAGTTGGTTCCTACGAAACCGATGTGTGTTGAGGCGTTCAAAGATTACGCACCGTTGGGACGTTTCGCGATTCGTGATATGCGACAAACGGTGGCCGTTGGTGTAATCAAGGCTGTCGACAAGACCGAGTTTGAAAGTTAAGTGACGAAGGCTACCCAAAAGGCTGGTGTCGGTGGCAAGAAGAAGTAATTGTTGGTGATGGTGATATGTTGATAAGATATGATATGATTATAATACGATAAGATCATTGGATGTGGTTTTGTTATGTTTGATTGATGTTTTGAAATGAGATTTGTTTTGAAAAATGTTTTTGAATTACCCGGTTGTTGTTGTGTTTTGCACGATGGTTTGATTGGTCTGGTTCAGTGATGGAGGAGTGATGCGCATTCAGCGATATTATTATCACATAATATCTATTTATTGGCTTTTGGCTGCTGCTTTCTATGGCTATAGCATCAAAGCGACCTTCTTAAATTATTCATTGAGAGTTATTTGTTTGTTTTTTCACACTGATAACCATCGTTGTTGTTTTATTTTGAGCAATTGCGCATTAAAACGTGTTCGTGAACGTGATAGTGTCGAGTTTTGACCGATTGATTTCCTCTATCACTTCTTTACTTCACTCTTTTGACTGCTATCTGAGGGAGGGAGACTGGCTGTTTGAATGGGAGATGAACGGTGAATTTGGTGGTTTCGGCGAGTTGTGGAGTTTGAGTGGATGGGTTTTGTGATTTTGTTGAGCGCAGTGACCGGGTTTTGTCATTCTCGATTGATAGTGAGGGAAGATTAATGGCGAGTCACTGAACGGAGTGATGTGAGAGCAGTAGTGCGCGGTTCTGATGAAAATGCAGTCAGTAGCTCAATCGATCGAGCAGAAATTGACCAATTGCGTGACCGTAGTATTTATGAGGTGCCCAGCGTTTGACGGCTGGCCTTATTGTTGAAAGAGATTGAAATCAAAAAAAGATGTGGTCAGGTTTATAAGATATAGTGGGTTTGGGCGTGAAACGGAGTTTTGTTGGAGAAGGCCAAAAATATATTCAAGCGGATACACAGCAATGTTCAGTGGAATATTGCCGTGCCATCAAATCAATGGAGTGTTCCCGTTCCATAAGTAATTCAATTGCACATCTTGCGATATGTTGCACAACAATGGTTTTTTGTTGTGGCAATGTTTAATTCCTTCCTTTGTCACTGGTTTGTAGTTTTGATTGGAAATTCGAAAAATTCATTAGCCAAGTCGTGATTGTGCTGTGTGTTATTTTACAATTGTTGAGTTGACGAAACAGTTAAGATGAAAAAATCGAAGTCATCTCGGCATCAAAAGTTTACGAGTGATTGAGGGTTCAGTCTGAGAAGAAATCATTTTGCAATTACCAAGCCCAACAATCATGCCGACATAAATTATGGAAGATTATCAAATTGAAAGATTTGAAGTTACTTTCATTCCATCGAGATCGCTGAAATATTGGTCGAGTTTGCTGGACAATGTTTTGAAATCGGAAGGAATTTTAAATGAGCTCTGAAATTCGTAAGTACAGAAAATGCAGGTGACCTAAAAGAGCTGTGAAAATGAGCTTGTTTCGGGATAATAAAATACCACTTTAACATCCTTGTTCATTCTGGAACGAAACCGGACAAATTGCGAAATGCAACTGAACAACTTCAGTGCACAATTCAGAAACGATTGTAAAAGATATTCTTTGCAAAAAACGTCGAAGGGGAAATGCTTTCTTATTTTCAACAGAGATATTCATCTCTCAGCTGCAAACATTCTAATGAGTTCGAGGACAACAAGTCGATCACGATTCGGAAACGAAACAAAATGATTCAGCGAATGAGTATAAATGATTTTGGTCTGAATTGGTAGTATTGGCTTGGACTTAGTTTGAATCTCGCAACATCTACGACGCATTCAAGATGGTGGTTATGATCACTGATTTAGATTCATTATTAGAAGCACTCAGTGGTAGACGGATGGTGTGTGTTGTTGAAAGGGATGGATCCTTTTTCGTGACTTATCTGCATATATGTGTGCCTCCGAATTTGCTGTTGATCTATTGTGAGTCGCAAAAATAAGCCCAATTTTCTATTGAAAGTGTCCAATATAGGATGATAATTGTGCTTTGCGTTCAGAGTCATCGTTGTTGTCATCGTACAATTGAGCAAATGAGAAGAAACTATCATCTCAGAACTATCATGTGCAACATTATTCATTCAATTCATTCACGATGATCCAAATAGTTGCTTGATTGTTCATTCTTCTTTTATGTTAGAGCTGTTTCATTTGATTTTGTTTACAATTAGTAAGTTGCTTATTGCATTATAACTTTTCTTGAGATCTAATTGAATATGCATAAACAAATGCATTCACAGTGCAATCAAACGAGCGTTTTTGTTGTGTTCGAAGAGCAGTCAAAATTTTCACATTTTCATTTGCACTCACAAACAGTTTTCTATCTGCAAGCAACTACCATTCAAAAACTTTTTCTCGACATGTTTTTTGATAGCTATGGAATAGCAATGATTCGAAGGATTCTCTCAACATTGACGTGTGAATTTAGGGGAGCGATATGATTGAAAAATTGCTTGAATCGTGCTAGAGTTCCTCTATGTTTCCGGATGATAATTTGCAAAAGTTTGACGCGAATTTGCAGAGGTTCACTTGCTTTCGATATTTGTTATTTCTTAAAACATGAACTGAATGGTTGGCTTGACTTGTTGAAACTGTTGGATTCTTGAGATATTTTTCTTTCAGTTTTTGTCCTGGGTTCTTGCTGTGTTACTTGTTGAAGAGAGTAACATCGGTGAAGTTTTGTTTATTCGTATCTTGATGATTTGAGATAAAGATTTCGAAGAAATTTTAAGAGAGTTCTGGAATTTTTATTTGAGTGTAGATTAAGTGCGATTGTGTTGAAGGCAGCCATGTATTTCAAGCGAATAACACCAAACGATGGATGTAATTATGTTTGGGTTGGATGGGTTTGTTTTGTCAAATTCTTGGTTAGCAGCAATATGTTTGCTTTTTCATTTCACTTTGGTTGTTTACCGAATAGACCTTTTCAGAGAAACGAAACGCGGTGGTATTCATCAGGATGTTATTGGCGAGATCACAACAAGATGGTTTCAATTTCAAGGATTGTTGAGTGGAATGTGCGATCTCTCGCAATTGATCATTCAGCGACGCTTGTTGTCACTCTCTTGCTAATTACATTCGAAAAATCAATTCTGAATTCGGCTTGAAACAAGATTATTGATGGACGACACTCTTTACATGCTTGTCATTTGAACGGTTTATTTTGTTGGTTGGTATTGCATGCTACTATCATTTACTAGTACTGCTACTTTGGCTCAAAAATGAGAGAATAAAAGCAAATTTGACAATGAAATGCCAAAATTTAATTAAAAATGAAACGAAAATGCGAAGTTTTTGAAAATGATTTGAATTCATATGAAATGTTTGATAGATTCCATTCATCGTTCATCATCAACAACTATTCAATTTGATTAAATCGTCATGATAATATCGCTCATAATAGTGGAAAAGAGATAAAAATTTAAGTGTTCGGAGAGGAGCATTCAATTTTGTCCACTAAATTATCGTCATTATCACATAGCACATGATGCTGGTAAGCGTAATGAATAAATTCAAATGCTTCTAGTTAATAAGTTTCGCATTCTAGAGTATTGATCACACATTACGAAATTGGTACTTTCATTCTGCGTATGGAACCTAAACCCAAGTAAAGATAATGGCTGAAACGAAACAAAATTTCATAAGCTCTTTGTTCATCTTTCGGAGCAAAAAATCTCACTCACTGTACAGCTTAAACATGCCTAATGGGATTGGTTTCATAAATTCGTTCATTTCTACAGACGTGTTCACGAAGAGCTGTTCAACCAGATCAGAAAAACATTTTCACTGGACAAATCCTCTCTGGATTGCCCTCTCTGATTAAATTGCGATTGATTTTCAAGTAATGGTGTGTAATTGAGCATGTGTTTAATCTTGAAAATTTGATTGATTCGACGACACATCGCGTTCAGTGACAATTTTATTGATGTTTTTGAATTGATGAATGGCAAAGAAATTTCTGTCTGAAAAGAAGACAGCTTAGATTGATGAACTGCGATAAGATTTATGTTCGATTGAGTTGGTCGAAAATGATGTGTGTGTGTGTGTGTGTGTGAGTAGGAGTAAGGTAATGGTCACAGCTGTTCGTAATGCACATGAATCTGTTCTATTTAAAAACACTCAGCAGATATGGCTAATTACTTTTATTATTTATCTGTTATCAATAACTTGACGATTTGTTCATTAATTACTACTGAGTTCTCAACTATTGGTTTCTTCACTTTGTTCATCGATTTATTCGAGTGATTCTCAATCTCTTGCATCGTTTGCATTTCTTTGGTTATGCGTTGGACCATTATTTCCTCTGATTCAGCAATCTTTTTTTAAAAAAAAATACTCATGACAATTGGTTTTTTGCAGCATTAGCTTGTGAAATTCTTCATATCCACTCTGAAGTCCGTCCTAAAATTTCTCCGGATTAGTTCCGCGGGGAATCTCTTCTGTTTGGTGATGCAGATTTGGTTATTTCCGTCACTTTTGCCTGATCACCTAGCATTTGTTAGTGTTGATCTTCGAAGCTCATTTCCTTTCCAACTTGTTTCTATTGTTTCAATCATCAATCAATTATGTTATTTATTGATTTCGTTTAGGTCTTTGTTGCTTCCTGAGCTGTTTTTTTTTGTTTTTGTTACGGAAATTACTCGTTTTCTTTCATTCTCGATTCATCGAGCTATTCCTGTAGGAATTCGCTTGATGATATATTTTTGTGGTGGTTGATCTTTGCTGCATAAATGAATTAACAGATCAATTATTTACCCTTCGAAGAAATTCTTCGATTCATCATCCCGCACATCTGTGTTCATTTATCACTAATTTTATGCTTTCTAAGCAACTATGAAATGAATTTGATGTATTATTGAATCTTTATGACGCTTTTTTTGTGAGATTGATACCCTTAGTGTTTATGTTTGCGAATGCAAATTAGAAACATCTATAAATAGTGGCGTAGGCAGAAAATTTTTCCATAAGACCGAATTGAAAAATGTGATAAAAATGGCTGACGAGGAAACCTCACGAAGTTACCCCCGCCTTTCGGAATGAGACCTACATCATTTTGTAGGGCTCATGCAGCTGATCACAGATATGCAAAAAATTTTTGCAGCGGATAAGGGGGGTCTTATGATAAGGGAGATCTCTTACGCAAATTCATCTCCGTATTATGATCCCATTTGATCCCATCGACTAACTCCATCTATGAAACGTTCGGAACGATTCACAGAAACTGAATTTATTTCATTTAATTCGATTGAAAAAACTTATTAAATCATCTAAGAACTCATCCTAATCTGTGCAATCAAATTCACAACAAATGTGCTGATGCTGCTGCTGCTGCTATATTGCTGTTTCAATATCAGTTCATCAGAGCAAATTCTGAGCAGCTGATGCATTCAGCAGGATTTATAATTCGATTTTGGTTGCTGCATTTGTTGCCAATTCTACGCAATTATCTAGTGAACATATACATGTTCTTACACAATTCTCACACAATCATCTGCACAATCAGTGGACATATATACGTTACAAAATTACATTTTGCTTCGAAGTTTGCCATTTTAAGATTAGGCAAAAAATTCTTGCGTGAAAATTGCATTGGTTGTGAATTTGTCAAATTCAGAGCTGAACTGAAAATTCATGTAAAAATTCACAGTTTATATGCTCGAAACTAGCAGCAGTCTTAAGTTCTCAGATAATGATTCACTGGTCACACGTTCGTTGTGGCTGCTGTTCGTTTGTTGCTTTTTCTCAGTTACACTTTCATTTTGCATTGATGGAATGAGGAGAGAACACTCGTTTCTGTGTATTCATATCGAGCCAACACACGGGATAGTTAGCCAACGTCAACGTGACGAACTGTGCAGTGGCTTAGTTGAGCGGATGTCAGACGTGGACACTGACTGGCATGATTCGTGTTCGCATGAATAATTTGAGGATGGATCTGAATCTGGAAATTCTTTGATTAGTCAATCGATTTGATTTCGTGTGTTCCAGTTGAAGTGATCCAATCGCTTTCGCTATCACTTCCGAAATCGAAACCCTTCAAAAAAAAGCAAACAAAAATTCACTATTAATCCAACCTGAAGCACCCTGAAAACATCAATGATGTTAATAGATATCACATTGGAACGAACTCTTAATCGTTGTATTTAGAATAATGAAATCTTCCGTTTGATTAATATTACTCAAGTAAATCAAAATTATCGCAAATTGCTTCGATGAATTAAACTAAACGATTCCTCTCTCTCAAAGTTGATTCCAATCAAAATTTAACAACACATTCCGCTAATTGATCTTTCAAGAATTTCTAATCTGACATCTATTCATTCGAAAAGTGAAATGAAAAGAGGACACTGCATTCTGTTTTGTTTGTTTATTCGATGTGCATTTCATTCAGAGTAAACGATCCAATCAATCGCTTTTAAATCAAAATGAAGTCAAATCAAAATTGAATCGAATGTGCAAGCATCATTATTCTACTGAATGCCGAATACCAGTTAATTTTTTTCTGTCATTAATTCTCCTTCAAGAAGGCATCTACTCTTCTTGCGAGAACACACTAGTTTCCATTACTTCATCCATCCAGTCATCTAATCCTCGACTAATTGAAAATACTGGTCTCGTTGACTCGTCATCTATCGCTTAATCATCTATCAATAGCCTAACACTACCAGCCAGCCGACTCTTCAGTATTAGCTTAGAGCTCTGTTCAATAATCACAGTTCTCGTAATCTCTAGAGTAGTGCTTCAATTGAGAACAAAAAAAAAACAACATTTCTAAAAAACATTCCTTGCGTTCCTCCCTCACATTATTCAACTGTAATTACTTATTTCTGAAACGAGTGACTATACGTTCTGTGGCTATATTGTTTCTCGCTTAAAATCATTCATTTCATTCCCATAATTACCGAATGTTCAGTGTTACCTTGGGTACTGTCCTGGGTTTATGCTTGAATGTAGACTTCTTTAGAACGTCACAGCTCATATCTCTTCAGAACTCATTCTCCACGTGAGAATTTCTCACATCTCGGATTCTCACGTGTGTTCTAAGAATTCAAACAATTTCCAATGCTGACTGTACTGCTGACTGTGAGAATTACTATTGTTATTAAGTTGAATTTTCTCAAATTTCAAGCGTACAAGCAGCTCAACTCTTTGAGCACGACGTATCCGATAGAACATCATTGTTTCGTTGTGATCATTACGATTGCCACGGCACCTATCAGTGCCATCATTTTTACCGTCAATAAATCCAGCCAGATTATCAGCACTGTTGGGCAATACATCTTCATTAAATCAGTTCGCTAACGTCGTTTCTCTACTCTTTGAGAGTTTGCACTGTTTCGTTGCAGTTAGTGAATCGAACGAAATTTTGATACTTTGTTTGGATCTGCGGTATTTTTTTTTGCAATTAACAAATGCAATATGATTCGATTAAGACGCATATGTTTTCGTTGCTACTATTAGACAATCAAAACTGTTGATAGGTTGGTTCTTCACTTACAGATATCGTTCAAAACATTCATTAAAACTGAACGCGTAGAATTAATTATACTTCCGCGGTTTTTTCTCTTTCCAAGCAATGATCACGCAGAATTCTGACATAGTTATCGTTATCATTCAACAAAATTTTGTGGAATGCTGTTTATTTTAATGTTCAAGACGTTTTGATCGTATAGCACATATCGTGCTGATATCATTGTGTTGAGATGAGAGCAGCCTTCGTTTGCAACTAGATCTCAATCAATGACACACGTATCAATATGGGTAAAAATTCATAGAATTTCCGGTCTTAAAAACTCATTTCAGGCTTGTTTCTCGGCTTCAGATGCTTGTTTCTCGCGCAAATTTTGGAAATTTTTGGCAAATTTCATCGTATCCAAAGCGAAAACCAAAATTTCAGTTCTCAATGATGTGGAGGCGTTCGAACATCAATGATTAACCAACCAACCGTAGCGATAAAAACACTCCCACATTCCAATTTTCAGATGTGTTCTGTTAATAAGATGCAAATGTGCAGAACAAATATGAAAAGCAACAATATGAACAGAGCAAAATGTCACAAAAATGACATCGGAACAATGTCACAGAAAAAAGAATTGAAAAGAAACATCCAAGAAAGCAGCTAAAATCCGTTCATTCGAAAAAGTAATCTAAAACTGGTTTTCTTTTGTTAGCACCATCAATTTTATTCACATTAGAAAAAAAATTTAGAACGATTCGATTATTTCGCTCATTTGCCTAATGAAGCAATCCTCCGCACATTATCTGCCTACGTCGGTTGGGCGCAAAAGTGATGCCAACATCACATCAGAGCAGAAATTTTTTGACGTTGAGAGGAGCAAACTCGACCGAGCAAACGGCCGGCCCTCTTTTTGTGATCGCTATTCTATTCATCGAGAAGCTCTCAAATTACACAGCAATCCTTATATTCTCGACAACTGAATATCGCAAAAAAAAGCTTTTTCATCCATGAATATTGTTTGATTGTAGTCTGCTGCGCTTATGAGCGTATAATGAATGCATTTCGGTTGCACATTCACTCAGTGAATATTTTAGCAAAGATAAATGGAAATATATCCCAACTATGTATGGGTGGTACCAAAATATATTAGAATGACAACGTGTTGCCATGTTTGCTGCATATGCGGCGGTTCAGTTTCGTGTTTGTGGTTTCGTGTAGTCCTGAAGCTATATGACAGGATATCATCCACCCTCATCCATCATGCATATTCGAGCAAGCTTTATCACGTTTGCTCTGGCTGACGCCCGTGTATATGATCGTATTTCTTGTTGTCTCACAACGATAACAATGTTTCTGATTACTGCTGGTGTTGTTTTTTTGGTGAATTTTCATATTTTACAAAGGACAATCGAGTGATAGACAGCAATTTTCAACGAAATTCTGTTGACGAATTTTAATTGGGTATTGTTGAGTAAAAATTAGTTTGTGTCGTGATTCAAAGAAGATTTCTAATATACTATTGTAGTATATCACAATTTCATTTTTCAGATATCTCGGTAGCTATTTTCCCCGTTCACGTGCAACATTATTCAGTAGGTATTGTCAAGGCGATCAAGAAAATGTTACGATCGCTTATCGGATGTTTGTTATTCTTTGCCCCATACTTCTTCCCCCTCCCTCATGGTTTGGCTTCTGCATCTTGAACGCAATAACACTTCAGTTGAAAAACCCCAAGACGGAGCGTTCAAACAGGCAATCTTACCAAGAACAAAGAGATGAATGAATTGACTGGATATAGGAATCATTTACGCTATAAGAAAAAGAGTGATCAAAAGTATCAAAATATGCTTTGCCAAAGAATCATCATCTTGTTTAAATGGTCTTCTAGTTAATTTTTCTGCAAAGTTTTGGCCAGTACAGATCTGCTGACGTTTTATTGATATTGATAGATTCAATTTGTTCGCTAGATTTCTTCAGTCCATCCCTCTAGGCATTCGTCTTTGAAAAAGGAAGTGGAAAATTTCTAATTATCATAAATGCACAACGTATACTTTCAGTTCCTTTTGCTAATCTAACGCATTTCCTCAAACTTTCATACTAATCAATTTCACTTTCATGATAAGATTTATTTCTCGCATGAGTTTGATTTGCTGAACGATGTCGATTTCAACTGCACTCTGCAAATTAATTCATTTGAAGTGTGTTTTCACATTCTTCCAGTGCGTTCTTGCAACTGTGCCCGTGCTGTCAGATCTCAAATCAAATTCTCATCGAACTTCACTTTGAAAATTCAGCAGCATTTTATAAGCTCGGCAGAAGTGATGTGTACTTAAAGCCACAGAGTATGCTCATAGTTAGTTGAGGGATTCAATTTCGTTTGAACTCGAATTAATTGAAATGAAAAGAAGATGTTTCCGGACGCAAACGGTGTGTGTATTCAGCTCCGCAACGTCACATCGTCATAAAAGTGTGATAATTTTTCAAGTATGACATGAATAATCGATTCTAAAAACGTTACAATCAGTTACAGTATGATAACAGTACTAACAATATTATGCGTATTCCTAATGAATCTGCCATATTGTTGCCACTGTAATCTTGATCATCATTGGTTATCGCCATTCGATAACACCACCGAAATATCCGCACTGTGCACGAACGAAAATCATGATATTGTTATGCTGAAACGAGGTGTACCTATGGTGTGTTTTGCAGTTTGAGTTGATATTCCTTCGAATATTTTCGTTTGTTTCTCACATCAGTATTTGTTACGTTCACAGTTGATTTCCCCTTATAATTTGTCGAATAAACACTTTCGGAATCGGCAGTTTTGATGAAAAGTGATGCCCATAATCAGATCTACTGAACGATTTCGTTTCCTTGAGATCTTTTTCATTCAATCATGGTCAGTTTCATAAATAAGCAAATAAATGTGAACAGAGGAAATGATCCCGATTTGGTTTCGTACCTGAGATAATATCAAAAAAATGCTGATGCTAGAACAGTGAGTTCATCAAAAACCAAAACACTAAAAAGTAATGACTGAATAGCAGCAAATGTGTCAACTGCTATCAGACCAATAAAAGTGATAAAATCAATGAAAGCCAGTAAAAATCTGAATACGGCTAACAAGAAAAATTTCAGATGTATAATTTATTTCGTCACGATGTTATGTGTTGGCTTGAAATCCAACGTTATGTACCGCCACGTTATAATCAGTTGATATGGTTTCTGCAATCGCTCGGCTATTGTGATGTTAACCGAGAGATTAATTGGCGGAGACGAGGCGTTGAGTATAATCGTGATTTTCAACTGAAGATCACCAGAGCTGCTTTCGCTTTGGTTTGTCACTTATGCTATCATCGCGTTCTTGGCTTCCGACGACGTGACATCTAGAAGCGTATCATCCAAAAAATTCATAAAAACAAGCCAAGTTTACGAATTTGAGTTGACAACAGCGAATTCTTCATTGCGATCACAAAAACAATGATCACAAAACGTGAACTTTAGCTGTTTGCATCTCTCAGGGAAACAGCTAGTCACTTCACTATGGCTACAAGTAATATGATCACTCAATTATGGTCATTTTCGATTATGCTCATTAGAGCTTGATACATTGCGAATGGCCAATTCATGAGCAAAGCGTAGAACTCATTACTGTTTATGAAGGAATGTTTTGAAGGAAAAATTACCGAGTGATTATAATTGCAACTCTTAGTATTCATCGTTCAGAGCCAAGCAATAGTTTTGTTTTTTAGAAAGTATTCGATTGTTCACTTACCTTACACTTACAAGATGGGCATTCAGTTAAAGTGCTACTTTAATTTCACATAAACTGTCATGGGCAAAACCGATAACAACAAAACAAAAACCACTTTGAGTTAGAAGTATTATAGAATGGGTCTCGAATTGAGAATTGTTTATGGCCAAGTCAAATAGCAGCACGTATTGATGGGCTTAGAAAGCACCGTCTGCTTTTGATAAGAATTCCAATTGGAGAAATGATATTGCGTATTGCAGATATGTCGGCAAACAGATGATATTGGACGTTACGATTTAAGTAGATACGCATCGCTGTTTCGTATTATGTTCGAAAAAACCAACGATGATAGACTGTTAGTTTACTATCATTGCTAGATGAGGTTTATTCTCTCGTAAAAGTAAGAGTGGATCGCATAAGATCTAGTGCAGATTGCCTATAATAAACCTGCAACGATCCTGATCAGCTGAATAGAAACCCTAACGACAACATACGAGAAGTCTGTCTGCGAGAGGAACAAAACCGATAGAGCATGAAACTTCACGTGGTTGCCTTCTGAATGCAGACTTCTGACTCTGTACGAACATAGTCGTGCGCTAACTGTGCAAACGATTCATTACTTCATTCATCATAAGCAAACATCAAGAAATGCAGAGTACTCTTAATTTTTTGAAATCAGTGGAAATTTTTTTGAAATCATCGCCGATGATAGAAATCAACTGTCTTAGCATGACAATTCGTTCGTTTTCACATTCCTTTTCGTCAACACTTTTTTTCCGAAATTTATCTGCCATCCATCGGGATTTCGTCGGAACATAGAGCCACGTACACTCTGTCTTTAATTTGAACCGAATATCCGTATCTCACTGCTGTCTACATGTGCACTTAAGACCACTCAAATTTCACACAGTGTTAATCATTCTTCTAAAATGTTCTTGCTGATTTATGTGACCAATTTTTGTTGTGAGTGATTTATGTGACCAATTTCTGTTCTGGCCGAAAATTGTTCGAAGTATGCCAAAATTCTGCGTATTCGCTTAAAAAAGCGCCGACTTCTCAAAATACTCTCTTATCGCCTTCATATCAGGCAATAATCAAAGCACATGACCGATTATTCCCAGCTACAGGTAACGATATCGCTCGTTTCAGGCATATCTGTGAAAAAGTTATATCACTTTATCAAGATCTCTATACTCGATGTTTGGTAGCTTCACCAACTGGAAGAGTAAGACTTCTCGAAAAAGTGAGTCAACATGCAGCTCAGTCTTTTTATCATTGAGTTTCTTCAAAAATCATTTGAATGTCGATATTCTCGCATCTGGATTGTAATTTCTTGGGAATCAATGCTCAAATGAAGAAGTTTGAAGTAATATCGGATCGAAAGAGAACATTCTCTCCGAGAAATATTTTTGTTGTTGCCTTGTTCCAGTTCCACTGCTTATCATTTATTCAATCATCTGTTGCTGAGAATTTCGGATTGACCATTTGCCACCTCTCATAATTTTAATCAGAGTATCCGATTACATCCAGTCAAACCTCATCAAAAATTCTCATTCTTTCAGATATGTTCAGGTCGTTCCACAGTTCGTCTCATTAAAATGCGGGCATTCTTTAAAAGATTCTCAAGGAATTGCTTCACTTTCAATGATTTCTTCAACAGTAATCCAATTGCAAGCCAATCTTTGGGCTATGCTCTATCAAATGATACGGTTTTTATGAATATGCTAAGGTTTTGAATTTAACTTTTCTATAAGTCTCCAATGCTTAATATATCTTTTTCATACGGTTTCAATACTGGAACAACCGACTACACCACTCCTTTGTTCACAAAATAGCAAATGAGTTCCTCGCATCAGAAGCACCATTTTGAATAAATAGTGATTCGTTTGAATAATCCACACGGGATGATCAAAAATTAACTGTTGAAGCTTACGATTAGAGACTTAACTATGATTTGTTTGACTTGTAAAATATCGCATGTTCAGGCTTCAAAAAAATTTTCTTTTCAGCACGAATTTAGTTGGAGCGATAAGTAGTGATAGTCAACTACCACAAATTGTGCTCAAAACAAGACTTCTTTTACAACATTTCAGCATTGCGGCCATCAAACTGCAACGCATTATCGATAGAGCAATCAGGTATGTTCACAGCATTCAGTATCGTCATTTATTTACTTTGATGAAATGCACACTTAGAGATTAATTTCTCATCGTCGTCTACGAAGCATTCTTACTATTAGGCCATATTTAGAATCACTTCACCAAATGCTTTTTCAAAGTTGAATTCAGAAATAAAGATTAAATAAGTTTAGTTATTTTGAGAACGTTTTCGAAACTTGATCCACAAATTATTTTCGATTGCTCATAATTAAAATGAACAAGTTTTAAAAGATGGACTGGCAACTCCAATCCATTTCATGTGACATTCAAACTTTACGGTCATAACATGACCATTAAATTGGCTCATTTTAAGTCACAACATGACACCCATAAACTTCTGGTTGCCTAAAATTGAATCTTTCATTCTATAGACTATTTATTCAGCAATCTGCAGTAGAGTTGAGAAGCGAAACATTTTTCCGGCTACTGTCAATCGAAAATCCTATCTCTGATCACCGACAAGGCAAATTTTGAGAGTTGCTGGATTTCAATCGGTCGTCACCAAAGATCAACCTTTCTTCATTCCGTCTAACTGATACTGGAAATCTTTTTCCATCCTAATTCCGATCGAATCATTAAGAGTTGCCGCATTCTTTATTCATCACTTTTGGAATTGTTATTGTTGTGAACTAGTCATTGAAGTGGCCAATGCTCAACACCAATCCTCATTAAATTAACAATTTATTTCATAAAAAATACAGCTCACATTCAGAAAGGTTTATGTTTCGAAAACAGATTTCAAGAAAGAAAAAGCAATAAATCAACAAAAAATGAGCGAAAATACTATGAAATCCAAAAAAAAGAGAAGAAATGAAAGGGAATGATTGATTTTGCCATTTCTTTTCGAATGCCGGAAGAAAAAAGCGCACAAGAAAACATAAAAGTCAATGGAAGCAATTAGGAGCGATATTTATTTTTCAACATAAACACAGCAAAAAATAAAACAACTTTCAAGGCTTTCAGCGGGTGTGTCTTCTTGTTAGTAATCACCTTGATTTTGTATAAAATGCAGAAAGTCTCCCGATTCACATCATGCAAGCTTGTTTCAGTCGCATCTATTGGGTAGATATCACGAATTTTGACAATGAACCAGTCATCTGAACAAGACGATTATCTGAGTGGTTCCACAAATTTAGAGCAGTGGTTCTCCACTCTTTTTTGTCTCCCGCAACCTCTAGAAAATTTTAAGATGCCTTCGTAGCCCTTACAATAACAGTTTATTCAAGAATGCAACGCGACCATTTTTATTTTTTTGTCGAGTTGAGATTCGAAGTGATTCAAATTGATTATTCGTTTTGAATAGATCTAATCAATAGATCTAATCAAAAGAATTATTTTTAAAGTATTGCCCACTTCACCCCGTGTATGTGGCGTTGAACTCAGTCCTTACCTACTTTAATGCACAATATAAATTATGAAACCCGGTCTCGCACTCCCTGGAATTCCATTTCATACCCCCCCTCCCCGAGGAATGCATGCATACCCGGTTGATAAACCCTCATCTATAATAGTATTTCAAAAATTTCAAATTAGATGAGGGTAAGGGCTCGAGAGAGTTCCAATTGTGCACCGTGATGATGATCTGGTGCATTTAGATGTACGCCTCCGACTTCACCAACGGATGAGAACACACCAACTTTATTGCTGGATGCTGGTTACGATGATGATGGTACGAGCGTGAATGCAACGCATATCAGCTATGATAACGACGACACGAACAGTGACGAGTGCCACTCGGTAAATGATGCGTACGCGAATATACCGAACGTTAAGCAGTTCAGGTGCTCCACTTGCTCATTCTTCAGTTCCTTTTCGTTTGCAACTAATCCCCTCAGGGATCGCCATCGCCAGTCTTGGAGAGATCCGTGAACCGATGAGTACATCTGGCATGAGCAGTAAGCAAGCAAGTCTGAGTAAACTGATGATGAGTGGCTCAAAAATATCGCACCTCATCATGAGAGCTCATCGTGAGAGTGAGGCGTACTTTTGTTCACAAATCGCTTATTAGTAAATGCCACAGTGTACAGAATGATATTTCGTACTGATCTAGCATGAAATTGTGTGATCGAGAGCAGTGATTTTTCTATATTCCAGTTGAACTCTTTTATTCCTGATACTGACACTGAAAATCTCTTATTTCAGCTCATAAACTTTCTATTCCTGTTCTATTCCTCTTCTATACCATGGTATAGAATAGAACAATTCCTAAAAGAGGAACGCACACAGTAGAATAGGATAGAGCCGTTTGAGAGCAGAATAGAATAGAATAGAACAGTTTTCAAAAAGGTGGTATAAAGGCATACATCACTAATCAAGAGTATGCATGCACTCATATGCTGTCGCATACAATTACTCTCCAAACAATAAGTTTTTCAAGTTAACTGTCAGTGCAAGCTCAATGATTCGTAAATAACTGGAAATTCAGTCTCTTATCTACAAATTTTGCAGAAAAATCGCAAAAATCGCCGAGATCGGCTTAACGGTTGAAGCAATTCTGCTATTGTTGGTTGTCACGAATACGGTGATGCTTTCGATATTGCTGTTGAAAACCAAAGATCACTTGTCCACTGCTACAATTCTATTCATTTTCAATATTCTCTTCTCGAATGTGCTTTTCATCGCTTCTTTCGTCGGATTATTCGCCGATTTTCTGGACGATGAACAATTTGGACAACTCTCTGAAGAGGTGATTCTGCTGAAGAGTTCATTAATTATTCATCGTGTTCATTCAGCCTTTCGCACTCATTTGTGCATTCGTGCACATATTTCCAAATTATTTATTCATTCGTATTAACGGCTGACTGAGTGCTGCAGTTTTTGACGATTTTAAGTGTGCGCAATTGTTAAACAAAACAATTTGTCGGAAGAATAGTATCGTTTGAGTTTTTATGAAGCGTTATTTCTATGAAATGCTGCTGTTGGTGAAATATTGACAGATTACATTCCATAAGCAATCAAAAGTATGCAGATTCAGTTAGATCCTATCGATTGAATGACTTGAGCTCAATAAATTCTAGTCAATTGATTCATCACAATGCGCCCAAAAGGCATTGGGTGTTAGGTTTCAGTACCGCTCTCGGGGAATGTTTCAGCCGAATCTGAATACTAGATAGTTAGTCGCACTTTATATGTGACTAAAATTCACGAGGAACATCTGAAGAGATTTAATATATATGTAAGCATGCAGACAATCTGCGATCCGCGAGTTTGAGAGTATTTTTCATTTTCCCTTGTGCGATTAATCCTGCATTCGGGCTTTTCAGTCGAATATCCTCAGTCTCATTAAATCCAGGAAAAGTCTACAAAAAAAAACCTGAAAACTACGCCAGCTATAAGCAACAATAAAAATTTTATGTGATCGTTCAAGATCAAATGGAAAGCTAAAAAAACACATATGAGATGATGTCAATCTCTATGAAAAATGAGAATCAGCAATAGGAAAGACCTTTAAGGAATAGTCCAATCTCAATTGGTGTTTGCGATATGTAAGTGAAGCTATCTAACTATGGTCCAAATGAATTAGATCATCATCTCATATGAACAATTCAATGCAAATGCTTCGATGCGGATGTCATCTCAACTCTCGCTCAATGTTTATCCAAAACTTAAAACACTCATATTTCTTCAACCGTATTCATTTTGATTGATTTTTTAATGCAAAATGCATTTCATTTGAAATTTCATTGAAGGGATCAGCCAGAGCCTTTAAACGATTTTATACATTAAAGTATAGCACTTTACTGATATGGATTATTACGGTTCTGTTATCATTAGTAAAGTTAATGATAATACTAACAATAATAACAGCAACAATAGTGATGTCAACGAATGCAGTAATTCATTTATGGAATCAGTAATTACCACTCATGCCGTTCGAGCTTATGCCTTTCCGCTATCACCCACACCAATATCGTGATGTTCCGTTGCGGATATCCTTCTTCCTGCAGTATGATCGGAAATTATTCATCCGTTTTAGTAAAGGAAATTATCCATCCGTCTTCATGAGATTCTAAATTTGATTGATGATTTGACGATTTTAGAGGTGTTGTGCCATTCGTCCGTATTGTGCAATGATTTCTGCAGGGTTTGGTTCGCAAAAAGTCCAAAAAAATGCTTTACGATTACTCGAATGATCATGCAAATGTTTAGTAATCATTCAAAAAACTTTTTGCACTGAAAGAATAACAGATGACCAGTAATCTGACCGTAAACCATTTGAAATCAACGGATAACCGTAAACCAATAATCTTTCTGAAACTAATAAACATTGTTAGCTGCACGGAAAAAACAATGCCAACGAGGGAAGAATGTGATATTAGTGATACTGGTGACAACAGAAAGGCATTAAATCGTAATGAGTTGCGGTTGGATTTGCTGATTAAATAAATGAGTAAACGATTATATTTAGTATATTGTGGATAAATAGATGCCTAGAGATCTGCTTATTAACTGTTCCATAGTAAAACAACAGTAAAGATTAGTGTCATACATGTTCTGAATAATTAAACACAGTCGATCAGCAGTGCCATTTAAGAATCGATTGTAACATCTGTAAATCCCATCGATCTTCAATCATACACTCAATAAACCAATAAAAATATTCATGTAATAGTACTAATATTTCAAATGATAACGCAGATAATAAGAAAAATGATGAAATTATTATTCAAGGGACTAGAGGGCTCGATACCGACCTCGCTGGCCATAGCCGAATCGCTGAACACACACTTGTTCGCGTCTGATCATTTTAATCGCCATATTCTGCAGGAAACCTTTTATTCACTGGCTCAAAATGGGTCTTTATTAGGACTGACCAATTTACTTGTGCTTGTTCTCGTTCGTTTTTCAATCTTATCACATTTCTCATTTTGCGATAAGCAGATTTCATTGCTTTCATTGTTGAATCGACGTATCCCATAAACTCTTTCTGCTGTTTGCTAAGCTAAGGGATAGAAATCTCTTAGCTGCTCTGTTTGTCAGTTGCACGAGCTAAATGGAACCATAATTTCTGGTTAAATTCTAAAACCTTTTCAAAGATGTTGAAGGGCCCGCATAAGCCATTTTACATCGGCCCTGTGCTGCCTTTGTTTTGGTCAGTGAAAACATAGCTGTATTTTTGATTGCTAATTGAATATTATTTCCGATAGTTCTGCTTATACTCTAATAAATTTAATTTGCTAACTAGTAGCTGTTTGAAATGTAGAGACATTATTCAATACAATATCTTAATTATGTATATTTTATTCAATCCGGATCTTTTATACACCGAAATACATCAAAATGTGCGATCTCAGGTGGTTATTCACCGTTCGATGTCGGGTAAAGCCATCCATCTGTCAAAGACTTGTGTGGTGGTGATCTTTTCGTTCGTATGGCTATTTCTGTTCTTTACACATATCATTTTCTCGTCACTTCACTTCACAGCGATTGATAATATCGACGATATGTTCGCACGATTGGCGTCCAGTAGACAATCGCTTAGTTGTACAAGGTTCATTTACCACTGTAACCCTTTTTTGTTGATTAATCCTCTCCAGCGCTGAGAATTTTGATAACGTAATGCGAAAAATTACGCATGGATACAGACATAATTCAAAATCCATTAACTTATTGTTAGTTCCGACCGTTAATCGAGCAAACAGACACAAGTTCATCCTCTATGAGATCCGAAAGTTTTGTTTATTTTCATCAAATTCGAAAATTCTAAAGAGCAAACGTAAATTCTTTGGATGGCTCTCATCCACGCCTAACGTGTTGTCGCAGTTTTGCTAGCTTTTCTTTAGGCCAAATGAACATTGGGGATCATAGACGAAGGATGAGTGGATTTATGATATTAGCGAAAAACAAATAGAAAACAAAATAATGAATATTAATAAGTTAATATTAATATTAATTAGTATCGGGTGCAGGTAGTAATATCAATATTAATATTAATATTAATAAGTATCGGGTAAAGGTAGTAATATAAATATTAATATTAATAAGTATCGGATATAAATTTCAGTAGATTTTTTGCCGGGATGGAACTGATAAAATTTAATTAATTTTCATCAGAAGCGTGAACGTTTTGATAGAATAAGTTTCAAATGTTCTTAAATTTAAGTAACATGATTTATGTCAAAAAATTTTTCGATATTTCAGTGAACTCGTCTCAGAGTATGCAGAAATCGGTGAACGATGTGATCGTGTAGCACCATTCCATAATTTCGGTGTTTATCTGCTAAGGGGTCATACATTCTTCACGATAATATTTCTCATTTTAGCACTATTCATCTTCATGACCACAATGATCTGTCATTGTAGAATGCGTAAACAACGTCATTTACTTGGAAATGGCGTGCGGTTAGTATTCAATTTCTTATTGCCTTTTTTTTGGTAACTTTTTGGAAATGTGACCTTTCTTTCGTAACTATGAAAAGTTCTTTTGATATAATTGTGCTTGATTATGATTGTGCTTTCTGAAAATATCAAAATATGGTAATGGGAGAGTGTTTTTGATGAATGGACGTTTCTAGTAATGATCTTCCTCGTATGACAAAATTCTTGATTTATAATCAGCTGATTGGTATCTGAACGACTGAAGATGTTAACCTTTTGGGTCTTCTCAATGATAGCATCATCTAAATTAGTGGTTCTCCCGAGAAGGAGGAAGGGTGGAGTGGGTATTTGAGACTTTTAGGGTAAAACTGGGGATGAGCGATAATTGCTCCATAAAATGGCAAAATACTCATTATAATAGTGGGAATCGTGAATATTATGAATCCTTTCATATGAATGAACTCAGTGAATGGAAGCAGTGATTGTGATAGCAATAATACTATTCAAACAACATCAGTAACAATGATATGATCGCTTATAATATTAACATTATTAATGATACTAAGAACTATAATAACGGCAATAATAACAGTAGCAATAACACTGATAATAACAATAACAGTAAATAATTAACAGTAATAATAACAAAGTAATCAAAATTAAGGGAGCAAGCACCTCAACGTCGTCGTGAGACACTCTTCAACACATTATCACTATCAATAGGGGCATATTTCATCTCGGTGGCAAGTCAAACGTTCATGGAGATTTACGTCTTCTATTTGGGCAATAGTGAAGATATCGCAGACGTTGCGAAGTGGTTTCAATTCGCCAGAATCGCAGCCTTCACCGATCCACTCTTCAATCCTTTGCTCGTTTCCATTCGAACGCCCGCTTTACGGAGAAAGGTTTCATATCATTACTCAACTTGTTTGTATTATCGGACAACATTTTCATCATTGTAATTGTGCAGTATTCGTAGCGAGTATATTCGAGCCAGATACAACATTATCAGCGTCGATGAGGTCGTGTGTCCTTACAAAAACTTGTTCCACAAGCATACGATCAATGAAACAAACTTGATTCCCATCCACTTCCCTACCCATCTGCTTCCCACTTCCATCCCATCTGCTTTCCTCCCTGCACACTCTCGTTAAGTAAATTCAATCGTTTCTCTGTTCCGATAGCATAAATCCTATTTAAGCCAGAGTTTCCGTTATCTCTGTGATACATCATTAGCGTACTGCTGGAATAAGCGAACTAAATGTGTTCTTGGGTATGTGCGTGTGGGATATAAGAGACTCTGTGGAAAATGAGCTTTACTCAGTCATGCCTTTGCCATAATGATGCTACATCTTACTAGTGAAGAGCATTTATTCATGTGAATGTGACCAAATGATCTTCTCAGTAGCCAAAAGCCTACTGCTATCAGACTAGAGGGCTTTTTCATTAGAGTGTAGATTTTCATATTGAGATTGTTGAATTCGCATCTAATATGAGGCTATTTGGTTTCACAACGGAAGAGGCAGAGGGTAAAGCATTAATCAGAAAAAAAACAGCCAGATTCCAGTTATTCTAAGTTAGAAGATATTTTCCAGAGCAAGAATTTCGCCAGGAATTCTTCCACGGCTTCTGCTCATCTTTGATAGTCATTCAAATAGTTTTCGAATCGAAAAAATTGATCACTGTTTTGGATAGAATCTCGGTCTAGCTAAATTGCATGATAATTGACTCAGGAATAAGGCTGATTTCGAGTTATAGATTCATACTTGCTTGCAATATACGAGTGCGATATTGTTAGTGATCTGTTGTCCGTGGAAGCGACCTTTGCCGATAACTGCGTCTCGGACGAAACGACGAACCTCATCCACAACAGCTACTGCTGACTCGATTAACAGCCATCGCACTGTTGCGACACATTCCGATGATCTCACACTCAAGGTAACCGTTGATCCACTCAAGGTTGATCATTCATATTGCCAACAGGTTATTGTGTTTCGGACATGTTGGTAATCTAAGAAAGTTTGCTGAACATTAAGGATGTTATCGACATTGTAGCGATTGTTGATAGTATTTATGTCAGAGATAACATTACGAGATAGCCACTTCAGAAAAATCACCTTCACTTTCATTGAATGAATCAGTAAATTATCGTAAAAGACAAAACGAATGATTGAATAAACCAGTGCCACCCCCCTCCACCCGTTACAATAATTTACTATTCCCATGCAAAATGTCAGAACTAATTTTCCGACCCCTCCATTACTCACCCGCCAGACAGCTCCAAATTACTAAAAAATAGATAACTTATCCCGTACGGGGCCTTGGAATAAACAATGATTAAAGCTGGATTTTGTTAGTTGTTAGTAATTATTCGCAGGCAGCTATGGGCATTGTGTTCAATAGCAATAATTTTGGAGACCTAAAAAGTTTTTTTAAAGCTATTGCAGTGTACACATTAAGTGATATACTGATATATGAGAGGCATTAGGAAAACGTTTTAGTTTCGGTGTGCTATTCAATTAGCGCATGCATTAAGTGCTTATTTGGTTGGAAAATGTGTAAGTGTAATAATGCTTGAGCAACTCTCGAAATCATTGAATGCTTTTATTCATTCAGGAAGTATTAGTAGAATTACGGTTAAAATTCACTGAAATTTGCACCAAACTCGATAAATGCGTCCAATTCCAAACGATGAATTTCAACAAAATAATTTCAGTTTCTGTGTACGCATCATGTGATACGTTCGTCGTCAATGTGCAGACGCAGTTTAACGTCACAAACGCATAATTCGGTTGTATAAAATGAATTGCTGATTTGATTAATGAATTTGTGTATAAATGAATTAATTCCTGCAACTATTACTTTTACTTCTTTGAGAAAATCAACAATCAAAAATTGCGGCACTCGAACACAACTACTTCCAGATGCTGCGGTTGAACAAGGAAGGAAGTTCAAATTCACCAAAAAACCCTATGAATTGTCAGTGTAAATATATGTGTATGATTTGCAATCACTCAAGCGGTTTTCTCATGAATGTGTCAACAACTATCACGTGTTCCTGATTGTCAAAGAAATTATGTGAAAGATTTGAAATTTCAGTTGAGCCAATTAAAATGGACGAAAATCACATGATTTGAATAACTGAAATTAGCTGTGTTCGGAATAATTGATTAAGCTGAATAATGAGGGTTTTTTTTCGTTTATTGAACACCGTTTTCTCAGGTATCTATCATTGATCAGAACCGAACTAATCCAAATAATGTTACCAAATTAATCATCTGCATCACCGGGCTTGATAAGTCCACGCAACATGGACGTTCCCGTTTGAATACTTTCATGAAATGTTCATACGAGGCAGCGCAAGTGGTAAATGGAAGCGGTACCAGAAGATATCGAAATAGTGAAGCTGAACGAATATGAACAAGTGATTTCCCTAAAGCTTGTTGATTTTGATGTTTGCGGGTCGAATTCATTAATAATGGTTTTGAAGACTTTCTGGAGGTGATTACAAGAGGAGGAAATGATTTCGATGAATTCATGTCTCTTCATCGCATTGCATTGATCTCCATGTGTAATATTAAAATTAAATGGTTGAAAAACTACGAGAAACGTTCACATTTTCAAAGCCAATTTTATCGGTGTTGATTTTTCTGAATTACATCGAAACAAGCTGAATCAATTATCGTGTTTAGGTGATTTCCACCAAAAATCTCACATACTCTACTCAACAATGACTAGTGATTATTTTCGATGTGTTTTTTGTCGCCACAAGAGAAACAAAGCAACTGTTGCAATTTCAGTCAATGATAGATCAGCAAACAAATTTGGTCTGTTTCATAAAAACCGGTATTTTTCGTCCGAAAATTCTTCAAACCTTCATGAGAACCGATGGCTGAGAACGTTGTTAGCGTGAAATCCAGTTTCTCAAGAGATTGAACAGTGGTGAAAAATTGTTTTACTTCAAATTTCCTGTCATATTTCAAGATTGACTTAAAATTTTGTGCGATAACTCTCATAAAGCATCTAGAATACTGAAATGAACCCTTCAGTTGTTCACTGTTCAAAATTCAATGAATCTGTAATGAATCAACTTTAAATGTTTTGTAATGGTTGTCAAGTTCATTGCTGAGAATATTCTCACTGAGCTGAAAATCGCGCAAATCAAAATTGTGACAGTGAAACTATCACTAATTGCACTTCGAGTACATACGAACAATATTCGTATATCAATATCGTCGCTACTAACAACTACATGAATTCCAATTAATATTAATAAAGACATTGAAATTGTTTGAGTTGTAACAAAAACAATAATGAGAACAGCCCATATGTCATGTTCATAATAAGAACCGCCATAGAATTGATGTGAATAATAGTGATACACAAACTCCAAGTCAAATATGTCTTCGAAATTCTAAATGTTTTTGTCATCGAAACATGCTCGGAAAGAAAACTTTAAATGTGCTCTGTTACAGTCACAATACTTCCACAAGCAACGATAGAACGATAGAAACAACATTTATATAACTAAGTTATTTTTTTTTCAAAAACATCACCTCAATAATCGGTGATATGATTGGAACAAGCGAATTGCACGTGAATCTAAGTTTTATCCTAATAATGGTGACGATCCATACCAACGATATAATGGGAAATCAACTAAATCAAAACCGTAAAAATTGTGATAACAGTGAAAATAACACTGATTGCACTTATTAGAGTACATGCGAACTGTTTTAGTGTCAATATCATCCGCACAAACAATAACATAAATTCCACAATGAATGAAGACGTTGAAATTGCTTCTTACATTGTACTAAAAATAATAATAATAAGAACAGTCCACATTTCACTCCAAATAAGAAACGGCATAGAATCGATGTGAATCAAAATGATATCCAAACCCCAAATCGAATATGCCTTCTTAATTCTAACTATTTGTATGATCACTGATTAAAAAGTGCTCAACTGAATTGTGCACGTACGACGATATGGTTCAATGAATAATTAATTGGTCGCGAATCTCAGACCCCTGTGCACTTTCGAATCGAAACAGAAAAATGTTACTTCCACTCAAGATATTTTGTTGATTCCTTTGGGATAAGCATTATCTTCTCTGCAATCCATCAATTAAGCATTGCTCAAGATGGAACACTAATTTTGAGAGTCAGTTCAAACTAAAGTTCCTTGATGAAACCGTCCTCTGGGGAGTGTTCACTTTATTTTCGGTTAGCATTTCATGCAAACACTGACAATTTACAAGAAAATTCACCGAGTACAATTCCATTTCAATAAATCATGCCCTTATCTAATGTATTTTTCAATATTCGACTATTTCAAATCTACTTGGTAATGTACTTTGTGCGGTTTTGTTCTGTGTTGTTGTTATTTTGGAATACAAATTCAAATATTTCTTGTTCCGCAATATCGCAATCCATGAATTATTTATTTGTGGTTGATTTGCATTCGAACGTAAAACGTGAACGTCGATTGAAAAAGCTTTCGCAATAATGATGAATGAGTTATGCATTCCAGTAATGTTAAGTGGGTGGAATGAAAATTTCATCATTCAAATAATACATCGAACTAGGTGCAAGATTTTGCACTCCGTCGAAAAAATAACAGAAAAATAAAAACTTGAAACATCAAAAAAAACAGAATCTGTCAGTTGAATTGAGTCGAACAAATTGAACTTCACGGAACTGCAATGATCAATGTCGAGCATAAGGTTGAATCAGTAAACGCGCAACTTCATCAAGTTGCAAAAGAAACAAATTCGCTCATTTGAAACACCTACCGTGATGGCGGATTTTCGACAGCTATGATATCGACTGCAAGAAGAAGCTTTGCGATGTATTCACAACCGATATTGTAATTGTATTATATCCACTGTTATAAATATCATAAAACAAATAAATTTCTTACTGAAAAGAATTTGCAAATGAAAAGCTTGATGGTACATCATTTGTTTTGCACTTGAAATGCATTATTTTGTTGTTGGTGATCGTTTGATAGCATCGTTTAAGTTTTGTTCAAGAAATTAGCATCCGTTATTATCTCGTTCACAGCGTTTCGGGGCGAATGTGGCCAATTTTGTCAAGTTTCTTCTTGGAAATGCCTAATTATAGCTGGTTGGCATTATTGACACTCAAAATTCTTGTTGTTCGTTATGTGTGATCATTCGTACCAGCGCAAACCTTCACTGGGCTAATATTTTGGTGCAAGCATATTCATTCGCGGCTGCATTTGAGGCTAATCTCCATTGAATATTCAATTGTTTTCAACCAATCAACTGATACTTTTGCGATTTTATCAGAGACTAAATGAAACCAAACAGCATCCGGAGATTATTTATTCTTTGTAAAATTATTTGTTCTCAGCATCTGATCTAATCGAAGTTTATAATTTTTCTCCTGCCGCCTTGGGGATCCAGTTGCGGAAACATTGTACCTGCCTACAGGTTTCTACAGAGGCACACACGTTCTTAAATGGTGAACCCTAAGAAGCAATGCGCTCACTTGTATAAAAACAACGACTATTATCTGGTTTGCAGGCTGGCTGAAGATAATTTGATCTATATGCAAGGATTCTTGCCATACCTGCTGAGAAGCAATATGAAAAGCGAATCGTTCATACGAGAATATCTTTCCTCTAGTATTTACTCAGAAGATTATAATTTTTTCAATTCACCAATATCTTTGGAGCGATATTTTTCGAATTTGTTAAGATTTGAGCTTGTGAGTAGCTAGCTGTGTGAGTAGAATGATTCATACAGACTGACAAAATATTTGAACAATTGAAACCGTTGATGAAAAGGAAAATACTTTCGGAATGCCACAAGAATACTTTCTAATTTGAGCGTTTCGCGATGTGCTTCAGCTGCATTCTGTCTTAGAAAAATGTTACTGTCAAGTATGAACGGTGCAAATTCGTTCGACTTAGCTCTTCGATATTCCACATTTTTTTGAGCAACTTTCTAGACAATCGAACCTATCCAAGTGATCGTTATATAAACATTTTCAAAACAACATTCATCTATTTCACAGTAAATTATGCGCGCACTCACTACTAACCAATCATCTTTCTTCAATAACTTAAAATTTATTTGTTTCTAAGTTTGTTTCTAATTATTTCTAATTATTCTAATAATTATTTGATATTTCTAATTATTTGATGGTTCATTGGATTTGTAACCTGAATCATTATCAATCCCACAATATTATTGTTAAATTAATTATCTTTACAGCTATAAGTGACCAATAGCTCTCCATTCCTTGATCAACTTTAACCTTTCCAGTCAATCGTATTTTTTCGTAACTCTTTTTGAGTCTCATAGCAAAATTCCATTGCAGTCCTCTTCATCTTCATCTTGAAGATAAAACTCAAATAATACGAAGCAAATCGACTTGAAGAATCTCCTCCTCCTTCCTTGAAACACAAATCCTATCAGCAAATATGAAACAAAAAAAAATCGCTGCCATTGTTCACTGTTTGTTCAATTGAACACTTCAATATATCGGCTGTTTATTGAAGAATAACTGCAAAAGTCGTCAATTGTCATTGAACATACTTGATAAGGTTACTGACAATCGTCTTAAACCAGTACGATCATAATAAGTAAGAAGAACTGCCCGCACTAGAAACTGCTTCATCTTTCAATTTTTTTACTTTTATTTCGGTTTGATCTTGAACTATCGCATCAAATCGTGTCCTGTCAGTACTATGCATGAATTCAAGACAATCCTCTCCTCTCTATCTTTGCGTTCCTTTTTCGTGTTGTTTATTTTTATGCGTGAATTTGATAGAATACGACGCATTCGAAAAGATTTATCTCTCGCATAATGTGTTGATTTATTCAAGTAGTATATGATATAACATTGGTCGTATTCGTAAGATGAATAGGAAACATTCGAAACTGAAGGAACACGGAATTTACCTGCATGAAGAAGATGATTTGCGATTGATTTGATGCATAATACGCATTTCCATACGGTGCACAATCTGAGCAATCTGATATTAGAGATGCGCATGAACACAGACATTGATAGCATGTGCATACATGATAGATTATCGGATATTTTGCATGAATGCCACCGTGAAGGCTATTGATATGGTGAATCTGCGTTATAATAGATCACATCGAATTCAAACCGAACGGGTGACTGATTAGAACGAACAATAATAACAATAGAATATTCAAATCGCTTCAATCGTTCATCATTATCATTTGTGACCATCATTCTTATTGATGTCATATCATACCCATAATATCACACCATTATCTCTGATAAGATGCCGTAGCCATAAGAGGAATTCCCCGATTGCTTTGCATGAATTCCTTTAATTTCATCGCAATTTTATCACTTGTCACAAAATCATTTCAGAAATTCCTTACGTCCTTCCCACATCATGCATTCGTCAATTGACGACAGTTTCAGACACGGTTGTTGACTGCATCATAGCAAAATGTTGATTATAATCACATTCATAATCATCATTTTCTTATCAACACTATTGCTAATGTTATTACGATCATTATTATCATTGTTTTGATCATCCTTGTTGTGATTATTCTCATCATTATCATAACTACTGCATTATTCATTCCATGCATTCGATTGCGCATTCATTCTCATTCGTTGAAAATATTTTAGGAAATTTTATGTGATAACGGTGCACTTGATCTTGATGGCTGTGGTCCGATTCAAAATGCTATCCCGTATTACAAGGGAGGTAATAGCCAATAATTTTGAAGTGTTAGGGCGGGGTAGGGGTCGGGAAATCAGTATTTCGAGCAGTCGATGGAACGCCATTGTGATGGTTCCTTTTCATTTGAGTTTATACACGCGGTTCGCTCATTTCAACTCTCTAGTCTCGCCTATTTTATAAGTGTCATTAGCTCGTCTGGACCTAAATAAAAGTCAGCGCAAAGAAATCACAACCATTTCGGAATTTCTTTAATATAATGGCTAAGATAGTTTCTTATGAGCGGTAGGCTTAGATTTGGTACTTTTTTCTTTGATGAACAACATTTCTTCTGATATTAGTAACCGAAATGCATGAAGGTAAAATGGGAATTTCGGACTTTATACACTTGTTGTATCTGAAATTCCTCGATAGTTCGGATTCACTTTCAAACGATTGATGAATTTCTACAAACTCCTTATCTATCACTGCGATGAAACAATTGTTTGTTCGTTCATCTCGAATAAAATTTCTCAAAATTTCGTCGATATCTTCCGCTCGCTTGAAAAAATGAACTCGTTGATATATTTAATTTTTCCATTTTTTTGCCATTTTTTCCGTCACAGACGAATGTTTTTTCTCACTGCTTTTCTTGTGTTGATTGCTGAGGTTCATAATATTGTTTCTGCAGTTGATAGATAAACTTCTAAAATATCAATCTTGTTCCATCATAAACGTCACAAACTAGACGTTCCGTCACAAATAGTCACCAGCAACGAATTCGACTGCAATTGCAAACATTTGCAGTCACCGCAAAAAAACCCCAATGAATTCGAAAATTTTTTGCAAAATCTCAACAAATTGGCAACAACTCTGAAACTGGAATGACGAAAATTTTTTGCAAAGTTCTTTGCTGGTTTTCTAAAATATATTTGAAAAAAAGAAATGATTTTCTCGAAGACAAATTCATGCATAAACTTTTGACGAATAAATATTTTTTTTGATTTGGTTTGTTTATTTGCGTTTTGATGCATTCATGATAATGATAATGATAATTAGATGATGACAATGTTTCAAACGACACTTTTTGTTTTATGTGCGCAGTGTTCGTGTCCACATACGCGAAGCATTCCATAGGGTGTTGGTTGGTTGGTTGGTTGTGTTTATTCCTTCGTTTCTTGTCTTTTGAACTTCGGCAAACTTCTTATTCTCACCTCTTCGATAGCGTTTCACAGTGACATTGCAATCGCACAATCGCATTTTATAATTGAACAGTCGTCGTAACTGATGCTTAAAACTTTTGTTCTTTATTTCAGCATTTTCATTGTAATATTTTTGTTTGCTTTTTTTGCTGTATTTTGATTCGCCGATATTTGGAGATTGGTTTATATTGTCACTTCTGTTTGTTTGTATTCAAATTCCTATTCTGAGTGAATTCAAGCGTTTACTATGCTTTTGCATCGTTTTATATCGTGTGTGACCAATTCACTTTGCGTTTCGGTCGTTCAGTACGGCTGGCTATATTGTGTGGTATCTTAGTGATGACTAATTGCAAAATATTAGAGGTTCACATTGAAAACAGCACTTTGATCAAATTATAGTGATCACTGAATCAGTGCTATGTGTAGAAGTAGATTCCTGAAGATTGATTGTAAAATTAATGAAAATTTTACTTGTACATGTTCCATAATATTATCATTGGATGAAGCGTTGAGCGATCACTTCAAGAGAAATTGTGTCAAATGAAAGAGAAATTGAAAGTCAGGAACACCATCATTCTTTCAAACTTTTTCATAATGTTTGCAACTGGATTGTTCCCACTCCTCTTGACCCCATCCTGTCCTCATTTTTCTTCGCTTTCGCTATAGTTGAATAATTCATGTAGATTTACTTCAGTCACGCAATATTCATGTTGATTCGGTGCGTATTCCTCTTTCTCAGTTATATTTTAACAGCCTAAAGGGCAATTTCCGCAGAGGAACGACCGACGCAAATTCAACGCAAATGTTGATTGATCCCTTAGGACGACATATAATGTGATATATCCCTTAATACTACGTTCAGTAACAACAATGTGATATTTATTGGTCGTGTTGCTTCTTCTTAACAATCTTGAGCAATATGAGGAAGTAGTCCTACATCCATATGCTCATCAGATCAGTAATCGAATTTGAAATTTCATTAAGCCGATTGTTTCCGTGCACTAGTAGCGTTAGCTGCGCGGAAAGAACGCTGTAAAGGAGGAAAAAATACGGTTTTATTGGTATTCGTGATAATAGGTCGTGTTAATAGGGATATGGAGATGCTGATTGTTGATTAGATAAATGAATAAATAATCATGTTTCACCCTGATTTCAGCTTTTCAAAATCGTTATTCATTCGATTTTTTTCTATTTTGCATAATTTTAGCACCAGTCAAAAAAAGTGCCGAATTGATTTCGTCGTACACACAACATTTACAGTAGGCAGCTATTTTCCATATGAATGTTATTGTTGGCAATGTTATCTCGACAAAACTCTTTGATGTTTGAGAATCGCGTGTGTGCAATTACAAATGCGCTGGTCATTCATCTGTCGTGTGTGCGTGCATAATTAAGCAAGCAAAATAACGATTGTTATGCAAATGAAATGCATTAGTGTGTGACGGACGGACGGACGTTTGATTGAATCGTTACGAGTTTACAAACGTAATCTGCACGATTACGGATCGCACTCACTACTCTTTCAGTGCACATAAATAGCATATAATTTCAAACAAAGTCACCTGAATGCTCACGATCAGTGAAAATCATCATCATCATCATCAAAATTACCTAATTCCATTGGTGAAGTTGCAAATTCACACAAATCGCCGTCTAACCCAAATATTGCGTCGCGTTTTAGTTGTTTAGAAACGTGTGACAATGGATGAATACGGAATGAATATGCAGTTACAGTGCACTGAATTACATAACGATAAGTTGTATCATCGTTTTTCGTTGACGATTAGCGCGAGTGATCCATCCGTATGGGAATAATCTGCAAAAGATTGGTGGATTGGCGGTGGAAGCGATTTTGTTCGCCCTAGTAGAGTTCAAGATCGCAGAAGTCAGTGAACTGTCTGTCGGGGATTACTGGGATAAGCGATATCCACCTCTCTGTTTTTCGCCATCCTCCTCCCTCCCCCTCCCCCGACCCCGACCCCCGTAGGTTGCAGAAGGGCATACATGTAAAAGATCGCGTTGTCGCAAAAGACGACGCTAGGAAGGGAATTTAGTCAGTAGATAGTGGTAGAAATGAACAAGAGGAATGCCTTGATGAGCACCAAGGCCGTAGACTTGGTCCAACGAGGCAGGTAGGTTGGCGACCATTTCTTCAAATTATGAATTGCAAATGATCTCGTCTCTCCATTCGATCAACTCTTCAAACAATTGGATAATAAGCCCAGTGAGCCCAATGAACAGTAGTATTCTTCCTCCAAAGGAATTTTTTGCCTGTAAATTTAATCCTCAACCAATTCATCGTGTTGTATTTGACCATTTCTGTGAGAAAATTTCGCACGTGGACAACCGTGAAGTGTGAATGAATGAACGATAAAATGTTGTTGCAAAGACAACACTTGAGGTGATACGATTGATTATTGTTTTAGGGTGGTTCTCGACTGAGAATTAGTATTTTTGATTGACGATCGAACGAGCGATCATTCAAGAAAACGTAGAAGAAGAAGAAGAGAAGGGAACGGAAAGAAAGAGCGACACAAAGGCAAAAATAGAATTAATTAAAACTCAATGATTAATCAATCATATTACAAAAGCAACTAAATAACAATTATTGACAGAGGCAAAACAAGATTCGTAACGTACATAATTGTGTTATCATTCGCATAAGATAACACACACTCCGTAATAAATCGAATCGCGCAATTGACTTTTCTTCAGTTGACAACGAAAGTTCATCTCGTTGATAATCAATCGTTTACAAATGTTGTGTAAGAAACGCAATCCGAACAACCCAATCCTTGCCATCTTGATCAAATTTTGACACATCGAAAACACTTATCAACATTTCATGCCTAGTTCATGACGAACCACATATTCATGAAACTATCATTGCATTGTGATATCCTAAAGTGAGTTTTTGTGTTTGCTGATTAGCGATAAGATAAGTTTTTTAAATGGTAATAATATCAGTGATTACTATAATAATAGAGGTAATAACATCAGTGATTCTTTTCCCGATCGGACTAACGTAAGTAACATTGTGAATCAGAATATTTGAGTGGACCACCTGTAAGTGTATTGTTCATAAACAAAAAAAATTATCCACCTGAAAACAAATCACCCTCTGTTGTATTTCTCAAGCGATTCATCGACTCCACTAAATCGCCTCGTTTGCTTAAAATATGTACCACTATTATTGTTGTTTATTTGCGTTACTATTGAAATGCTGAATCATATCTTTATGTTTTGTAGTGCTTTGAAGTGACTGAGTGAAATCGTACATGAGTGAATTGTATCACTTAAAAAATTTTTTGAATGCAGTGGTTTTTGAAGCTGGCTAAATTTTGAATTTTGATATGACTTTACGCAGTTTCGGCACTTTATCACCATTTCTGCAATAAGGTTCCGTTGCTAACACGAAGACTGATTCTGACTAGAATATTATTGCAATCACCAACTAATCATGACTAAAACCTTTTTTTAAAAATTTACCTACCCCATCGATTCTGAACTAATTATTTATTAATCATCGAACAAACTTGAAAATATTATCACTAATTGCAAGAGCGCTATTACCATTTTAAGTTCAAATCAAATCAATGTTCACGGTTCGGAATGATAATTTCCTTTGAAATATTTCCACATTATTCGCATGCCTCAGCTTACTTACTCCCAAATCAAGGAACTATTCAAGACGCTCTTATGTAAGTTTCTAACGGGTTAAGAAGGCACTTTTAGACGATATAGTGCATAATCTTCAGATCAATCAGTACAGTAATAATAATATTAATATCAATAATAATAATGATACTAAGTTTATGAAATAAACTCCGCTAAAGTGTAATATTGTTCAACGAAGCGATAACCACCGTCAGTGCGTCCGCCCGTACAAAAGTCTATTGATATTTAAAGTGGTTTCTCACCTTCCCAATAGTGATACTGATATTTGAATCGTGATTTCATTCGTATTTCTGTGTATGCAACAGCAACAGCAGCAGCAGCCGCAGCAGGTATATTTGTTTTTATATATACGACGTCGTCGTCGTCTATATGCATAACATATATATACATATTTGTATTTGAGAGCATTAACAAAGTGTCAGCGGAGTGGGTTGAATTGGTGGTGTGGAATTGTTTGTGACGACGACTGATATTGCTGTTGCTTTTTGTACACCATTAATATATTCAGCACACGGCTGCTGCGCTTGACTGTATGCTATTGGTGATATTCGAACGGTGCATGCATCGAGCGTTGTATTCAAGAAGATTGTTTTATTTTCTGAAGGTACAGCAGCGGCAGCAGCACCAGCAGCAGCAGGCATCAACAACAAGCATCGATCAACCGAAAACTAGGTGGTGGTGGCCTTAAATAAGCAGCAGCTCGATAAACGTGTCCATTGATGCAAATAACGTCAAGCAGACAAACTCGGAACCCCAATCATTCCATCTCTACTCACTATTATCAGCCATATTCACCTTTCATCAATTTTCACGAAGCATCGAATTGATTTCATACGAAACACATTCCACTATCGTCGTCATCATCATCATTCATTCGTGTACTCCTTCATTTCCAGAAATTTCAACCATTCAACGCTCTGATTCGATTGTTTTAGAGCCTTTCACAGCCTCAGCAAACCATCAGGATTTGTTTGTTTTAGCAGCAGCAGCAGCAATAACAATAACAGCAGCAGTAGCAGCATCATCATCTGTCACCGCAGCACTAACAACAACAATAACTACAACAATCTTATTGTATTGCTCCTCTATTGTGACTACTACTAGATCAGTTCCGCCTGCACAACTCGACAATATTTCAGTCTTGGTGCGCCGCCGCCGCGCAAATTTCTATTTTCAACAGAATTTGAGGAAAACATCAGCGACCATTTCTCAGAACTCCTTCAAAATAGCGCGATCAATTCAAGGAGTGTTTGACTCATCCAAGCCAAAACCCACTCGCTGTTCCTTGTATAACACTACTCTAAATTGCTTAAATTTTCATCAATTGTTAACAACGAATCATTTTATTGCTAAACGAAATAGATTACGACAACGATCGCTGTATATGCGATTGTTACGGTAATACGAAAGTACCGTCTTCCCCGTCCCTTTGTTTTTCGGCCGTTGTCCCCCACCCAATGCGGGTTATTCAATCGGTTCTTCAACGAATCGTCATAATCCTTCTATCAGCTGTATTAATCGTCACAAGAAGTCAACAAAAATCGCAGATTTACTTTTCGTCGCCTCATTTGCTAAATATTTTATTTCTCACATCATTCGTGTTTAACCATTGTTTTGTTGGTGTTTTATCTGCACCTCTACCCGCGCCACAACCAATGATGCCGTCCGATTTAGACAATCTTAGGAGGTGAGTGAGCTCTTCGAATTTTCTTTTTTCTATTATATCCCAATTCCTTGTGCAGTGTCAATCGTGAATATTTCAGCGCATTTGTTAACGCAATCACATAGTAAATTCCTCAGGCACATTCAATTCAGTCACACCATGAATATCAAATTGTTTCACTCGTATTACTTTCAGATTATTTGTTTCTAGAATTTGCATTTATTTCCTTCAAATAATTTTGTTTCGTCATTTCTCATCTATCTGATCATATGGAATTGTGCAAACTGAACTCAAGCTTTTCCAAAACATAATCGATCATCTCATAACCTTGAATTCGTTGCATTCTTGAAGTACCATCAGCTATGAAGTTATTGACTGGTAGGTATCAACAACATATTTGATATGCAAACACAAACGATAAACCACTGATGATCGATTGTTTACCTCGCAGTTGAGTCTCAACTTTTTAAGTGTTTGTTACCAGAAGCTCTCACCAACTGAATTTTTCATCTCATCCCTATCCAAATCGAATTTGCATTGGTGCGGCAGTGAACGAATCAGTTTGATCATATGACTGCACTGTCACCTGTCAAAAAATTACTGACAGTCAGAATGAAAATGGCGAAGCAAGTGATGAATCTTCATGTGACTTGTTTGATTTCGGTTTTTTGCATATCAAAGTCGGATGCTTTTCTTGTTTAGGTAATGTATAATTAGTCGGTGCTTCCTGATCAGTTGAGACGACATTCCAGTCACAACTTTTTGCTTCTGGTATTTAAAAAAATTGCGTTTTCTAGAAACACACTAACGATTCTTTTAGTTGTATTATCCGAAGTTGGTATAGTCCACAAAACTAAGAGTTTATTCATTTTCTCCTCAATATCCTCATGAAATCCATCCAATTATCCAAATGTCTAAAGTTGCCGCATGAGAAGCTGATAGCAACGTTCAACTGTACGAAATCAGTGGAACACAATTATTGTGCCGGTGTGAACTTGAGAAAGAAAATTTATCTATAAACTGCTATAAACTCGTGTACACGGTTTGAAAGCACTCTTCGAATATGTATCAATTTCCTAATCCAATCGTTACAATCCTACAGTTTGCCATCACAATCTAATGAGACATCTGAAAAAAAAAACCGAAGGAAATATGCTATGTTAGCCGGCCATTGTTTGTAAAGTTGATTGAAAAAAAAAACACTTGGTAAACATGTATGTATAGGTATGCAAATATACACACATAAGACGTATTTGTGTTGATTTGTACTTCAATATAAAAATATAATACTTGAATGGCGAGCACCATGTTGTTGTTCGCTTGCTTGTTCGCCCACTTCGCTCATTCCGCCCCAATCGCCGTGTCATAATTCAATTCCATCTTCTCGGCTATCATTAAACTTGCTCATAAAACGAGTGCGATGTGCATGACGAGAAGTATTCAATTCATCTTATTTGTCGCTCAATTGATCAGCTATTCAATCACGTGTAAAGAACGCCATTTTTTACATTAGAGATGCTATGAAGAGCGAAAAATTTTTTAATTTGCCGGCGAATATTTATGTGATGTAGTCGGCTGATTATGAGTGAAATAAAGGAAATAAAACGAAAAACAAATCGTTATCGAATTCATTCATCAATCAGTAACAATGTTCGGAATTTGGTTCGGGTGGCGGCGAGGTGAGGAGGCATTATGGCAGAACATTCCTCTGAGATTATATTGTTCACATTAGGTGTGCTCATTACGGTGATGATCAAAGCCTTACTTTTACATACGTACGTATTATTCAAAGAATGTGGGAAGAAAAATGTGCGTTGAGTGCGAATTTTTGTTTGTTTGTTTTTTTGAAATTTTACATTGTGTTTGTGTGCATGCGTTTACAGTTCGCTTCATTTTGAGTGTCTTTCATAAGACAAGGATCTTTTGTCTGTTTATCGAAGCAGTCATCAGTTTGACATGATATATTACCTCCTCAATAGTATTTGTCATTGAATGTAAGAAAATATTTACAACATTTGATATTCGGTTAAGGCAGTAATATCATAACACACAACTAGCTCAAGCACTTTCATCCCGTCGGTTCGAGCCTTGCTCGTACGGGAAGGGTTTAATCGAAAGCCGAAGATGTACCAATGAATCTAAAATCAGTTGCAAAAAAACTTGTGATGATGAAAACAGAATTGGTTGAAAAGATTTTGCAGTGATTATAATATCAACCGAAAAAGTTTTGAATTTACCAATATTATCGCTCAAATTTTAACGAAAGATTAATTGTTGCATCTGCATCTGCATCTGCACACAATTTTCACATTGTTGTTTTGGATTGACGATTGATCCGAAATGGAAAGCGCATAAAAACATACACATTCACTAACAACTTATCAAGCAAATTTGGGGAAAAAATTCACATAAGGCAGAGAGGAAGAGAAGAGAAAAGAACGAGGCATGATCGACAGATACGACAGTCAAGTTATCGGCTAAATCAGAAGAAATAAAAAGGAATTACTTAAAGGATGAAAAAGAGTGACTGAACAATGAGATTGATGATAATGCACTAATGCGCAAAGAATCACTCTTCCTTATCAGCAGCACTTAATCTGCGTGCACGATCAACACTAAAATAATCAATCGTTGCCGTTCGAATATGTGACAATAACTATGCAACACCGTGAAATTTTGAACTAAAACAACTAAAGGGGATATCATGACTACTAATAAACATTGATCTGATCAATTCAAACTCAGTCTCAGACATTTTCAAGACTCACTGTTGAACACTGCCGAATAATTGTTCATTGACTCAGTGAAAATTTTCACAAACCCATTTCTCTCCAATGAAATGAATTGATGAGAAAATCGTGCAACGCGAACAACCATCTTCTTAACAGTTTACTGCAACAAATTCCGGCATTTCAATCACTTTTTTGTCAACATCTTATTCAGTTTAACATTCCGCTTGCATGACTCATATCCTATCATTGAAAATATGTTCCATTGATTGATTACGTTTATCCGGTTTTCAATGTTTTGATTCTTCGAAAACAAAAACAAAACAAAAAAGATAAGAAATCGATTCGATTGAAAATTTTTGGAAGAAAAGACTTTTTGCAGCGCAACGGTAATTTGTTTGAACAAATTGTTGATATTTTGAAAAAAAAAAAACAAATCGGAAAATTCCGTCGTTTGCATTGGAACCTTTAAAAATGCCTAAATTTACAACGCATTAAAAGAATGCAGCATTGCACTCTCATTGTCAGCAATTCTCTTTGTCAAACGTTTGTTTTTTTTTCGTATTTTCATAAATAAACATGTGAAATATGTTGGCGAATACTGCTGAGAATGCCTCAAAGCGATTCTGATCATATAAAGTCGTTCTTTCTCATCGAACCACTTTTAGTTTTGGGTTATTCTTTGGATTTTTGGGTTATTCTTTGAAGTTCACACCATTCAGAATGCAATAACGCACGCACTTGTCTGAAACTATTATCATTATTTCCATTTGGATTATGAACTGAAATAATGCGATAACAGCTGATTTAATAGATTTGTCGACTGGAACAGGCAAATTTGCTAGGAACAACGCAAAAGGTTTATGTGAAACGTACTGTTTTCTTCATCATTCACTAAACAGTTCTTTTTTGAGCATTTTCTCGTCGGCGGAGTGCTGAATTTTCGTTGGTCTGATGAATTTGAAATATTCAAATGATTTCGACACAAACACATTTTAATCTAGTCATCTAGCAGTTGTTCATCTATGAGCAACACACTAATCAAATTAAAAATTCAGACCCGATAGCGCCACAAACAAATGCACTGACACAAATAAATCGCAAACATATGTCAACGAATGTCACAGCATTCTTTGAATTGTTGAACGACAACACTTTTGAATGCAGCAGCATTTATGTGAACATGTTTGTTTCGAAGTAGGTTGAGCATACAACTCATCCACCACTTCACAACGATGCAGGCTTTTCAACGATGTGAGCTTAGCAATTAATTCAATCGCATTGCATTGGAACCTTTAGAATTTTACATCGGATTAAAAATTTTAGATCGGATTAAAATTAAAAATTAGAATTTCTATCCGATTAAAAGAATGAAGCGTTGCACTCTCAGCAATTTCATAATATTTGTCAAGGGTACTATGCAGCAATTTCATAATACTTGTTAAGCATAATATGCAGATGTACCATTAAAATTGTTTGTACTCGAATCTCACTAATATTCCTAAGTTTCACATATGAATACATGATTGCAAAATTGAACTTCCATTGGGAAACAATGCCACATGAAGTGGATTTGGAACAGCTGGAAATTACTCGATATAGCAGCCGAAAATAATAGCAGAGATGTATGAGAAGTCAAAGAATTCAGAACGTTTCCGCTTTTACTTTGATACAATTGAATGCGTGAATGACAGATTCTATGAATGCGACAAATCGCATTCGTGAGATTCTATTTCAACTTTCAGCAAATTTTCACGACACTTTCATCCATCTGTCACTCGTTCCCCAAATTTGATCTTCAGAAACGGCTAAAATTCATCATGCTTCTTAAAATCAAGAAAAGAGATCGAATCTGATAGTTTCGCATTGTCAAAACGTCAGAGTTCCATTTTATTATTGTATTATCGAATTAACAAATTCAAGCTGCTGAAAATGCTTGGGAAATTGGCACAAGATTCCTGTTGGTTCTCCATGATTTGCTCTATTCATTATACCTTATCTGGTAACTGTCTCAAATAAGTTGGATCATTTCTTCGGTAACGTCTCATAGAAAGCTTTCATATTCCCGATCGAAACATTCTGCCTGTAACTGAATAATTTCATTTGATCATGAAATAACTTGGTCTATATGCTCTCGATACTTTCATTTCACTGAATTGTACGGTTGCAATTTTCAGGTCGATTGCTGTTTTACGTGAAGCTGTCGGCAATTCAATTGCGGATGCATCGTTGCATTTGCCATCTTCACAGGTTGGTTTTCCATCGATTACACTCACTTCTACAATATTTCGTTATCTTTGAATATGCTATTGGTATTGTCGCATCGCATAACATGATATCTTATACGATAGCGAGTGTGTTACTGATCTCTTTAAACAGCCTGCGATTGTTGATACATACGTTCACATTATTGGGTAAAATCTGATCAGGGATAAAATCTGATCAGGCATAACAATAACTATCGATAATACAATCTAAACTTCCGCATTATGATTTAATATGTTTTCCTTATGAGTCTCCGTTCTTATCTGCAACGTCAATCTTTGTGTACATCTTGTGTATTGCATGCAATACTTTCTGCATTGGCAATTCGAGAATAGCAAAATTGGTTTGTAGTGACATCAGCGAGTTTGCCTCTCTTCCTCCATGCAATATCCGTTTTGTGTTCACGATTGATGATCTTATCATTTCATTTGTGAAACGTATTCAATCATTTCCTCGTCATGTCACCCACATTTCATCATAAACACCGTGAACAACGACTAGTCACTGTGAGTGGTCGTCACATTTCCGTTTGATTCGCCATTATTTGGGGAATCAATCGCACGTCAACTAGTACAAACAAGCCGAATGGCTGGCTCTTTAGATGGAATGAGAGTACAGCTTAATGGCGTTGATATCGGTCAAATTTGAGTTGTTTGTTCAGAAAAAGAACAGGATGTTGAATGCTTCAGAATGAGAGTGATTCTGAAGCATTTGATTCAGAATTCAGACTTTTAGATTGATGCAAAATTTCGGTGGTTACTTAGATGGGCATTAATTGCTGCATGAACTCTATTAATTTAGTTTTGGTCTCGTTTAGTGATAAAACAAGCTGCAATCACTCAGCAAAAATGCTTATCAGACGAATGATTTGCTGAACGCAGTGTTACACCCAACATCTCAGTTATCTACGTACGATTCTTCTGATTAAATTCACTACTTTTAGTGATAACTCCCACATAGGGCGAAAGCTGAATTCTTCAGGAGAAAAATGAAACCAAATTGAAGTTTTACTTTATCAAAATCACGTCTGAATATGGAACTGATTGGATGGGAAAATTTGTTCTCGTGCTTAAAAAAAAAAAGAACCAGTTCAAAACACCGACAATGTGATCATTTCAATCATCCAACATTGACCGATCACAAAGTCTTGTTCATTCAATCATTTGTTCACAAAACAAATTCATGATCGATGATTCGAATTTTTGAAAGTTAAAATTTTTTTCGTTGCAAAAAAATGGTTCTCTTTCACCACAACTATGCATCAGTCAAACGCTTGAAAAAGAAATTAAACCGAATTAAGGAGAGCACATTCCTTTATTTTTTCTCGATTGATTGATACAAAAATATGAATTATTTGTTAGAGCTTTGAAGGTTCGTCAATCGTAGTGTCGATGGGCAATTTCGTTGCTAGAGATTCATTGAAAACAAGAGGGATTTCATTCGGTTAGAAGAAAGCAACTTATTTTTTGACATTTTCGGATCGTTAGTTGGAAACGGATGAAACGGAAGAGTGTACACCGCTAAGAACAGAATGTGTTCAGGAATGCAGCTCCTTCCCTCTTTCAGTGACATTGAATACGATCACACTTTTCCTTTAAACTAGCTCATTTTGCGAATGCCTGTTCCGGCTTTTTTTTTTGCGAATGAAGTTGATCAAATATGATTACTATTGCGAACAATCGATCTTCACTGAACTCAATTTTTTGACATCCTTGATAAGCCTACTATATGAGAGCGTTTGCGACATTCAGTGACATGCCATCATGTGCTCATATCTTGAATATTATCAGTTAATAAAAATGTCTATCGGACTGAATTGCTGAACACAGTGTCACACCCAACATCTCAGTTATTTACTTACGATTTTTCTGACTAAATACACTATTTTTACTGATAACTCCCACATAAGGTGAAAACTGAATTCTTCAAGTGAAAAATGAAACCAAATTGAAGTTTTACTTTATCAAAATCACATCTGAATACGAAACTGACTGAATTGAATTGAATTTAAGTCTTTTCTTTTATTTATTTGTTATTTTAATGACTGACTAATCATCTCAATTAAGCGAAAATGTAGTTTTTATCACAAAGGCAACTCTTATCACTTTGATGAGTTGTTATGGTCTTATCGATTTTATCCTATCAGCTAATCAGAACCTGCTACGGCCACAAATGCTTCGTTTTGATCGATGGACTTGTTTTCTTCTCGAAGTGGAAACATTTCCACCCATTTTTTTCGTTTCACTACTTCCATCTTTCACTCATCATACTTTCGAAATTGCAAATTGGGGAGGCAACAAAATGATTGATGATTTTGACAATTTGTGATTTGCCCGAAACAATGTTGTTGAAGTGATCGATGAGGTTTTCCGCATCAATCGAAAAACGACGGATCCCTGATTCATTGATATATACTTGTTACTCGTAATATAACCGCCAGACTTGAAGAATGTATTTGCAGCGTAAACTTCATCGTGATTCTGTGCATAGTCGACACCGTAGTGAATCTTCAGAAACGGCCATATTGAATATCAAAGCTGATATCCGGTAGATTATTGAAATCGTTTTTTTTGGTTGATCATTTAGGATTATTTCAATGCAGTTTTCTGATGCATATCCAATGTATTGAGCAATTGCTTGTGCTAAATTAAGCTAAGAAAAGTTGAATTGTGATATTTTGGTTTGAGTAACGATCATATTGCAAAATAATTAGTTATCGTAAGATGACTACTCACAAAATTGATTGTTTGTTCAGAACGATGGATGAATCAGAATTGGAACGCATAGAGGAGGAAGTGGATAGTGATGAGCGATTAATGCAAGCAGATCGGCTTTCGTCCACACATCATCAACGACATTTTAGGCATCGAAAAAGGAGAAAGGGTTCGTGCATTTTATCACTGTTTTTTTTGGCTTTCGTGATTAATATTATCAGCATTATTAAGATTGCCATGATCATTGTGATTATCATCATTATTTGACAATACTATTGTGCAAGCTTGAGCGTTTGAAGTAGCCAGTTTATTACTAATTATAAACTGAAGAATGTTTTTGTTGATGAGCATTCGCTATATTCGTAAAATTCATTTTAGTTCTATACTACATTGGAAATGAAACTATTTTGTGTTATGTTGAAGAAATTCCATTCGAATTCAATGATTGGTAATGCATCGTTTGTTTATTCATTGTCAGAATTTTTTCCATAGTCATAGCAATTCAACTATTCACTCGTCGGTACAATGCTAAGAGCTTTTGAAGTGAGCGCGCAAAGCTTTTTTAGCAATTCTACCTGTTTATGCAATCAGTCGTCTTCTGTTTGCAAGTGCTTGAATTGCTGACTCAAAGCTGATTGCGTTTCACATTTGTGGTTGGTTGAAGAAATGAATATCTGGGAAATAGTATGGAATAATTATCGAATTTGGCAATTTTTTTGCACTGAAATGAGAAGAATGTTCGAAATGTTCAAGCTTTGAGCATATTAAAACAGAATACTCGTTGAATGGAATTGGTTACGATCTGATGAAATAAAGTGAATTCCGACAAAAAGTTTCGACAAAGAAATTCAATAGAATTGAAGCAGATAAAAGTAGTCAATTGTGCGAATTTTTGCTGAGTAATTTGCGGCATGCGAGGTATTTGAATGAGCAATTGATTTTAGATAAGTGAAGTACCACAAACACGCGACAGTCATTCAAAAAATCTTTGTTATTGCTGTTGTTTTTACAATATTTTCGTTGTTATTCTCATACTGCGATTATTTATCGTTGTTTGTTGCAACGATTGTCAACGCTTATCTCTAGACATCTATAGATGCGTTTTGTTCGTTGAATACAAATGAACACACTCATCGTAATGGTATCTGTAAGATCTCTCATTGAAAAAAGCCGCATTCTGTTTTAAAATGGAAACCTCACAAAGAATTTTGTGTGTGCATGAATTTTTCATGTCTCATACTATATTGTACAACGATACCCATTTAGAAATGCCTAGACATTTGATCATTATCACGTTTCCATTTAAACGTATAATTTATACGCAAACATTTCACAATCGTTTTTTTGTTTTGAAATCTATTTTGGGTGGGAAATCAACAATATATCATTCATCAATTTCTCTACTGCACTCGGAGCTTTGAAAAAAAAAGATCATGCAAGATTCTGCGATAAACTGAGTGGCAGGCATCTCAAGTGTACACGTATGATCTCGTAAGCATTTGAGAACCTAAGTTCAACTACTCCACGACTTTTCTGCAAGTCTGAAACCGAAGTCATAATTTTCTTCGAGCGTGCGCGTTTTAGGTCACATATCCAGGGAATTCTTGCTCAGTCATTCGCAAATGCATGAAAGTTCAATGTTATCAGAAGAGCACGACATCATGTCGCAACAATCAATTTCATTTATAAGCTTGCTTTAGACCTGGCAAAACGATTTGGAAATTGTTGAGCCGTATTCATTTATGATACAGATTTAGGCGGCTCAGAGCCGATATCATATCAATAGACAGCCGATATCATATTAATAGACAGTTAACTAGAATAAACACAAGCATAATATGGCAGAAAATGATTAATAGGATCAATCATAAGTACCAAATGATCATCAATGATCGCTTGAATCCAACTGAATTATATGCTCCAGTAACCAACTGTATCGTTGCCAGTGGACGAAAGCAATGGTGAAACAAATCTTCATCAATATTCAATCTCATTTGTCTCAATCAAATCTAGTTTTAATGTTTTGATGATTAAGTTATCGATGAAGTGCCACATTTCAGGCTGTGGTTCCTCTCGACGTGGTCACAAACAGATGCTGTGTCCGTCTCGGAGTACACACCAATACGATGTTTGTATAACAGCTGAACAGTTATGTGATGATGTTGTCGATTGTCCTGGTGGTGAGGACGAGAACCCAACCAATTGTTTATTTTATAAATCTGTTAGTAGTGCACATTTTGATTATGCCCAACTATTTTTTTTTGCATTCATTTCTTCGAATGACTGAACTTCTTTCACTCACATTCTTCCTGAACATTAAAATAACAAGCATCATTTTTTTTCGGAAAATCAGTGAAAAATTTTTTTGCTAGCACTTGCACATTAAATTTACGATAGATCAATTCCAATTTTGGGCTAGAATACCAAATGTTTAATATGCTATTAATTGAAAGTGTTCATTTAAGATATATGAATATTAATAAAAATAAAGAGATTTGAAAAAATGAAGAGATTTTTCCGATTAGCGTTTATAAAATAAGTTTTATATGTTTTGCAGTGTTATCATAGGAAAAAATGCATAATTTGAACTCTAAACTATAAACGTGTATGGTAATGATTTTTGAACAACACAATATAATTATGTAAAAGATTGTGATTGTGTTCAATTGTTTCAGACTAAAGAGCAGCTAAAGCATATCTATAATACGGTGCTGCTGTTGGCCGATCATGCTACTGGTCATCACGAATTATGAATCGGATGCAGAATCTGAACGAAACCCAAAATTTCTTCTCTGTGTTGTAAATCTCATCAGAATCGATGAAAACCAATCATGTACACCATTCTCATGCGGAAATTCGTTTGTGGATAAAATGCGAATTCTACGTTACGTCAACGTCAAAAACAGTCACTACCAAAGCAACTGGAAATGCATCTACCATGCATACACACACATATGAATCTTATCGAGAGTCATTTTATCGAAAAACAGCGTCTTTCTGCTCAAGAGAGAATGAAGCGTTTGAAAAACGAACTTTTGCGTTTTTTAAAACGAACGAAATGAATTATAAAGACGAAATTCGAGAATTGCAATTATAATTGAAATAATCTATAATAAAATTGTTATCGATCTCAACATTGCTGTATGAATTACTCGTTCATTAATGCATGTGTATATGATGACTGGATGAATATAATGTTTGTTTGCTTGCTTATCAAATCACATCATAATATAGTTCAAACTTAGTCTATTTTACTATTTCATAACTCTTATCTACTCAACTCAGTAATTTATGTTCAAATAATTGGAGTGCAAAATTTCATCAACATTTACTTGAATTGGTTTGTTTATTTTTTCAGTTTTTCACTTCATTTGATATAATATGGTATGATTGAATTGTGCTCTTCCCCCTCTCGCTGTGAGTTTTCTTGTGGCTCTCAGTTTTTCTGATTGTGGCTGCTCTCCCAAGTCCATTTTTTTGCTGTTGTTTCCTCCAATTCGGTGCTTCTTTTTTTTCTCAAATGTTCGCTCAACTTCATTCAATTCATACAATTAATTGTAAACTACTGCAATGGATTTTTTTTGCTCCCCATGGAGGAATCTTTTGAAACTTTTTTCGATCTTCATTTTTGGAACGACCAATTCGACGATTAGCTGCTGTAAGGTAAGGTTTAATGTGCAAAAAATTGAGAAATCAACTCAAATTCCAATGAAATTGATGATAATAGATGAAATTAATTGGCGTGGCATATTTGAAATATGAAATCAGTCAGTATTAATTCATTCGTTTTCTTACTTACTTAGAGGTTATCAAAACTAAAATATTCCTGTTGCTCTCATCGTGGTGCCGTTCACTGATTGCTGATCGATAAGTTTTAAAAATTATTTCCCTTACAGCTTAACTTCAAATTTCAACTTCAACTTTAGTTGTTGGAGGACTTAATAATTCTTTGTTATAATCGCACTGTAACGATGAGCCTACGTTAAGATGTGTAATATTCTCTTTATGACATTAAACATTAATAATTCTATTCACATCATCATCATTATAATTATCGCTATTGTTAATATTATCACCATTGATATTATCGTTATGTTATGATTATTACTATTGTCATTATGATTATCAACACGATTATTTGCGATTGCATAGGTCAATTTATTACATAGTAAGCTAGCCTTTGAGGGTTGTTTGACGTACGAGTTGTTTCTTGTTTGGTCTATTGTTATTATTTCGTTTATTCTCTTCATCGCGAATGTTTGACAAAAATAATAATTCCGCTTTCATTGCCGTGCTATCACCTAACTCTTTCACACCGAGTGGAAATTCTTGGTTATGGTTTTGTTCATCTGAAGCTGAACTACCTTGGTTGATGGGGAATTTAAACCAGCAAACGCAACACTGGATGAAACCTCATTGCATAGTTCCAGATTCTTTAAATTCTCAAATCCGACGACGAAATTTCAGATTCGTGGATGGCTGAACTAGATAACATTCTACAGTAGACAGCTTGAGGATATAATTATTGTTGCCAGCCACCTGAATTTTAGTAAATAACGCAATAAAATCAACGCATGTTCGGGATTTATTGTTGAGCTGGTTGATGATAGAAAAATGTGAAGTGATTTGCGACGATGAAGTTCTCTCTCAACTACGAATCACGTTATGGGCTCATGCAACGTTTCAAGCAATGTTTTCATCTAGATCAGTTCAGATCAGAGCTGACGAAATTCATTAAGTAGTTATTACAGATCGATATTTTTCTGAGTGATTACATCAACAGGATGGGAGTTGCAAGATGAAACAGTCTAATTTTGTTGCCGTTTCGCTGAACAGACACCAGCTTCTAAATTGAGCAGCCACGGTTTGCACATCGTCATAAAATTAGTTTGTTCGACACTGGAACAGAAGCCGAATTGTGTTTAGGATGCGATAAATATCACTCTGACGTGATTAAAGATGAACTGATAATGATAACGGTAAGATGAAACGAATGGTAAATGATAGCGAAATGGTGATTAATTAACGTGAACGGAACCACTGCAGTAAGACAATAAATGATGGTGTTGAAAAATGGGTTGATAGGCGAGCGTAACCGATAGGGAAAAGTGGGACCTTATTTCTGTGAAAAATGGACTTTTCACAGAGATCGAGACATTGACGATTTATGTCTGAGGAATTTTCATTTGCTCTAGCAATATTTGAAGAAGTGAGTGTTTTCTTCTTATCGACACATACTTACGCTCAAGTTGAATTACACTCATATAATAACAAACGCACTTTACACTTGACTGCAGTGAAATCATGACGTGAGGCATTCACATCCATTCAGCACACTAGACGTCCAAACGGAAGTGAATAAGAAGGTGTTTCCAAAAAAGAATGCACAATCATATTACTAAAAGGATGAATATAGGGAATAAATTCGGAAGGTTCAATATTACAAAGGTGGTGTTGTGAGATGAATTGTATCGAGTTTGTAAGCACAGCAATCTGAGGTAAGAAATTACTAATCCGATGAAACAATTGCAAACAACAACCACTGCAGTGTGAGATGATGTGGAATTGGATTAGGTAAAAGTGTGAATCTTCCAAAAAACTCCCAGAACTCGATGAATTGCACGACAGCTGTCAAAGGAGCATATAAAAGGACGAACTGAGAACATGAATGCTGTTTGATTACTGCTCAGAAGGAGGCAGTAATCAAACAACTCTAAGTGAAGGTAAATCGATGTTTCATCAGACTGCGTCAGGAATCAATTCGCTATGGATATTGAAACAATACTAATACACCATTCGATCGAGCAGAATCTCTGCATTCAGAATAATATATATTTTGTCGGGCGATTCCTCCTAGTTGAGGAGGTATAGCTATTTTATTAAAGCTATCTCCTCTAGCGCTGAGGTGCCCATTGATATGCATTTGATCACTATAGATCAATGCATATTATACATTACCACAGAAATATGGAATTGATACATTCAAGCCTACCGTCTTCTCAAGTTTGCCCGGAAACATATTCAAGCTTGTACATCATTCGATTGAACAGAATCTCTGCTTTCTAAAAATGAAAAGCCTGCCGAGAAATTCCGCCTCTGCGAGGAGATATAGCTATTTTTCTGATGCTATAGGGGTTGGCACATTCAAGCATACCGTACCCTCAGCTTTGACCGGTAACATATCAATTTCTTTACAACAGTCGATCGAGCAGAATCTCTGCATTCAGATTAATATATATTTTGTCGGGCGATTCCTCCTAGTTGAGGAGGTATAGCTATTTTATTAAAGCTATCTCCTCTAGCGCTGAGGTGCCCGTTGATATGCATTTGATCACTACAGATCAATGCATATTATACATTACCACAGAAATATGGAATTGATACATTCAAGCCTACCGTCTTCTCAAGTTTGCCCGGAAACATATTCAAGCTTGTACATCATTCGATTGAACAGAATCTCTGTTTTCTAAAAATGAAAAGCTTGCCGAGAAATTCCGCCTCTGCGAGGAGACATAGCTATTTTTCTGATACTGTAGGGGTTAGCACATTCAAGCTTATCGTACCCTCAGCTTTGGCCAGTAACATATCAATTTCTTCACACCAGTCAGTCGAACAGAATCTCTGCATTCAGAAAAATGTATATATTGTCGGGTGATTTCGCTTAGTTGAGGAGATGTAGCTATTTTTTTAAAGCTATCTCAAGTAGCGCTGAGATTCTCGTTGATATGCATCTGATCACTTTATATCAATGCATATTATACATTACTATAGAAATATGGGCTTGATACATTGAAGCCTAACGTCTTCTCAAGTTTCCCGGAAAGTCATTGATGTTTGAACATCTTTCGAATTCCTTTATTCAGCGACGTTTTCGTCATTTATCATTAAAAGCCGAGAAGTTGCAAGTGATTTGCCAAAAATGCGACGTAATGATCGATCATAGTTAGATGCTTGCAAAAGTGTCGACTTCATGCAGAATTGTTGGTATTGAATCAGATAACTGAGAATTGATTTAATCTTTTCAGACTGCACTTACGGAAGTGAATTGTGTAACCAATACGCAAATAGTTGCGATGGTCAGAATAATTTGAACGACTGCCTGAGATATGGACAACGTAGATGCATGGATGCTTGCTCTGAATGAATAAATTTATTGTTGTGGTGCATATTATATATTGGAGATGTTGAATAAATGATTGGAGAATAAGCTGTTGTTTTGTGCACTTCTCACGCGGAAAATTTTGATGAAATGAAATCATCCGGCTTCTGGATTGGGGAATGAGAATCGTCCCCACACAACATGGTTTTCAGACTCTCACTCTCCATATAGCTCGCCACCAATCTCCTTGTAGCAATTCTAACCACCTCCATCCTCTCAGATTGATTATAAATTGATGAGAATTCAACGGAAAATCACATTTTGTGGCTAGGAATTTTCCTGTTGAAAACCGTCAGTAGTATTGAAGTTTTCGTCAGACGACGTAAGCATTTTTTCTAAATCAAAGATCCTGTTCTGTTAAATGGATGTGATCGAATTTTACGATGCTGGCAACATCTGTCGACATCAAAGATCCTGTTCCGTTAGATGAACATGAGGGGATGAATTGCTTAAGTATGTGCTATTTGATACACATCGACATCAGTATTGTGATCCTACCTATTAATTCAGTGTAATAACAAATTGAGCTTTTTCAGCCTGATGTTGCATTCGGCAAATTATTCGGAGATTGCATGAAACAAATAATCGTTTCGATTCACCTGTTCAGCCAAGCCAGTTTGAGCACGTATTTCGAATTGAAATTTTCAACTGTCTGCAATGCTCAGCATTTATTTCTATACAAGCCTGCTCACAGTCGGCTAAAAGATTTAGATGGCTCAGTTCATCCCGTTAAATCGAGACTACTTGCCATAACTGATGAGCCTTAGTTCGATCTGCACAAGCGAGAGTGCAATGTTATCTCTGATCTGATCATAATACTTCAATTAGATTACCAATTCACTGAAGTATATCATTGATGGTTTGCATTTGATAAAATTCGGGAAGATTGAAACATAAAGTGATCAACTCTGCAACAAAATAGTGTATATATGCTGCATGATCTGCGATGACAAAGTGACATAAACATGAACATCTAGATCAAATCAATTACGGTTCTCCCTTCTCACTCTCGACCACTTTTTTTGCTGATAAACATTCATTGAGTGGTTGCTTCATTTCGCTCAGCGTTCATCACTCTTCTTTCCTCATCACGTTAACGTTGTTGTTTATTCCCAGTTCTCACTTGATTACACACTTCATCATGCAATACCCTTTGCAATTCTCTCAAACGTCACTGTTGTTTTCATTTAGACGTTCATACGCCACTACTCAAAATGACGTGTGCTGTTCGAAGGCTGCTATTGCACTTGACCAATTCCATAAATATTGCAGTCAGCAAAGGAAACTCAACACAAGAATAGCATTGAATAGCATCGATTGTTAACTGCACATAAGGAATCAGTAATAGTCAAAAGGACTTCCGACATTGAGCCTATATCTAGAATTCTTTTTAGGTAAATTTTTTCAGATACTGCCCAAAATGTTCATATTTTATACTTACTTGAGTTGTTCCAACTCGCTGGCAGTATCCCACATAACACTTTCCCAATCGAGTTAAGATATTTGAACTGAATCACACTCAAATCACACTCAAATGACTTCTGCGCTGCAAATCATACCATGCATGCTAAACTCTTTGCAAAAACATCAAATAAGCTCATCACTATTTTCCTCATCGATAGCTAATTTTTTATACTGAAAACAGCTGGTCGACGAAAGCGGTGCAATATCGATAGCAACCTTCGGGGAGATAATGATTATCTTAAGAATATTTTCCGAAGTTGTTTGAAAATGACAGTTCTTGCAACATTTCATGCCTTTTCGCGATCCTCCATTCAATAATTCTATTTCTCTGAAAGACATTTATTTTGTTGGGGCTGTTTAACGGATTAATGAATACTTCCAGGAATTTTGGAGTCCTTTCAATGCGCAAATTCTTCAGCACATCATTCATACATTCAAAATGCTTCCCCACTAATGCCCACTGTACCATGCCATATCCAAGCATCATATTAAATTTCTTAGTAATGCAATGCAGGAAAACGATTTTGTCAAGTCATGGTCAATATCAACATGATAATACCAACAATGCTCAGGATCTCAGTGAAATGCTAAAAGAATGCATCACCAAAACATTTGCCTGCATAACAGTTTCACTAATAAAAAATAATCAGACTTTACCTGACCGTTTCATAAAGTTTTGTTCGATGTCTAATCACCGTTACTGAGGAAAGGACTGAATGCCAATAATTATAAGGAAAAAACTAGAAATGACGATAAGAAATACTATCGAACATGACAACGAATGGTTTTCTCTTCCTCATTTAATACGAAAACTCAAATAAATGATATCGTACCTCGGTTTCGATTAATCACTTATACCTGTGATTGTGCTCTTTCTGTGCACCATGCATTAATACGATTCGTTCGCAGAACTTCATGTTATTTATTTTCCATTATTCAGCTCAAATAATTCAATTTCAGTAATTAAGAGAGAAGGTACTGACCATACCTTGGCGAGTGGAAAAGAAAAGAATTGTGAAATTATCAATTTTTAATGTATGTTTCGACTTCATTAACATACACTTTTTTCGTCGATTAACTTCGTTAATTTGCACATTATCATATGACCATCTACAAACAAATATTCTCTTCGAGAATAAACTTTCTGGCAAAATGATCATCTAGTCTAGTCTCTTGTTATTCCTTAACCTTCGGAATTTTCAAGTTGAAACGTATAAATTGCATCACCATCGTTTAATTAATATCGTTATTATCACTGAGCTGAATTTTTCAGAATTTGTGATAAATTTTCAAATTCTATTTATTATAATCCGCTTACTTTCAGATTTTTTGAATTTAAAATATAGTGGTCGAGAGCAGCTTATCAGTTGGAAGCAACAAAAAAATGTAAGTTTTAAGCATAATTTCCGTTATCTATTTATTCGTTTCTTTAAACTTTTTCTTATTCGAGTTAATGTCTTTGGAATATTGCGCTATTGATGTGTTCTTATCCCAATATATCGATAACTCATCATGATGTATTGATAATTTCTTCACGTTTTGAAAAGTCGCATCTATATCAACACAAATTGCGTTTATCTGCAACATCGTCCATTTAATAATGGAAAATAACCAATCTCACGCGTATATTCTTCTTAAATCTGCCTTCTTCCTTCTCCTAATCAAAGCAAGCAATTAAATCCTGTTCATTTATCTTACCTTCAAAAGAATATGCGAGCGATTTCAGTCTATCTCACTGCGTGACATCAGCAATACGATTGAACTGATCTATATTCTAATATTTCATTTGGGCATTTCTCTGATTGCAATGAAGAAAAGAACAATGACGTTGGAATAGAAATTTATTGAACAAAATTTTGAGGTGGAGAAATAAATCTTTAAACGCGCTGATAATTCCAAACTGAAAGTAACCTGCAAGAAAACTCATTTTGACATTGCGTTTGCTTTTTCCTGCATGAAATGGTGAACTGATCAAGCGAAAGAGTTGAGAAGTGATCACTCGACCATTTGGGGTTAATTATATCACTTTACGTGCGATTAGCAGTATTGCTTGAGACTTATGTACTGATGATTGCCTTCCTGCCTTTTCTATTTTGCGCTTGATAACTCTGAAGCTTCCTTCGAATGTTTATGGATAGAACTTTCGCAAAAAACGCCTCGAAAATTTCAAAATCAAAGCAAACCTCATGCTTTCTTGATCCATTGCGCTCCTTTCATCGAATATGAACAGCTGATTTGAACTGATCTGTCCATTGATTCGCTAGAACATTTCCATTTATCTGAATCACTGCAGTGAAATGTAGTTTGGTACGATCCAGCTGAAATTCTGGATATTACGAGAAATTTAAGATAGTGAATTCGGTTCCATTCATTCTTCGAAACATGCAATCGCTTCAGAGAATCATTCTAATCATGAAAAGACTCTCCATGCTGCATTGAAATTACGTCAAAATATTTTATTGTCAAAACTTAATTTGAACATATAAGCAATTTTTGGATTATACCGCTGTCTTGAGGATCACTTGATGATATGATTGGCCTGAAGAATGGAAAATTTTCTCATGCTCAGTTGATAATGCACAATAACTCTTTCGTTTGAAATTTGCACAGCAATTGATAAGTTCACCTTGCTCCGAGCCGTAGCATCGAAATGAGAGCCTTTTCAAGCAGTTTTCATTCGTTGCGCTTGATTATATCGATATGAACATCTTAGTTGAACATTGGATCTATTTCATGAATTGCTTGATCATTCATATTATTCTACATGACCATATGCGAACATTGTTCGAGAATTGACATATAATTTGCCGAATGCTTGATGTATTGTTTGAGAATAACTTGGGTCTTATAATCAAACGCGTTAAAATGCAACAATTGATGAAATCGCACTGAATATTTCTGTGAGATTTGGGAAAATCTGATTAGGATTCGGGGTCATTTGTTTTCGAAGATATCGAGGAGGATTCATTGAAGTATGTGAAAGTTATTCATCGTGGAAAAATAAAGAAGTTATTGCTTAGGTGGGATGAATTTTTCAAAAATCATTATTTCAAAAATGATGAATTTCAGTTTTTTAAAATGCCGCATAACATCAGCGGTAGCAGCAGCAGCAGCAGCAGTTTGTGGAGAAGGCGGCATCGCAGGGCCAAGAAGGACAAGGTCAACGACCGGGTAGTGAGGAAGGGATGTTTCGTGAGGCGCGCGAAGGAAGGGGTTCCGGGCCATCCGGAGACAAGGCTTCAGGTCGACAACCCGCAGTTCGGGAGTTGCGGGAAGGTTTACTGCAGCAATTTGCTGCATGTATTGGGGGTTCTCAGCCTATTGCCCCCTTATGACAATCTGGTTCAGTGGGTCAGGAAGGGCTGGGCGCTGACAATAGACGCGTTGCCACCCGAACTGGGTGGACATTCGATATGTAAGTTCAGTTGTAATTTAATGAGATATTCACTTCTTCGTTTATAATTTATCTATATAAGTATAATCCTATGTGGATGTATGTATATGGATGAATTATAAACGAAATGTCATCTTATGAAATGATGAAATGACAATTCTGAGTTCATGTGAATATGAGTAACAGGAAGAGGTAGAATAAGTTTTTGAAATTATCGATTCACATTCTCATTGCATCATGAAATGTGATATCATCAGCATCGTCTTATTGATCATTTCTAATAACTACGAATCACTTAACAATATTCATGAGGTTAATAATATAATATCATAATGTGTCTTAGGATATGATCAGTGAAGAATGAGTCGAACATTCAGAAGTTAATAGCATCAAGAAATACTGTTGGGAAACCACATGAAGAGGATATCAAATCTGGGTGTATCCGTACGAAAGTGCCTCAATGTGTTTTGGTTTCAGTGTCAGCGTTCAGAGCAGGGGCACCCTCGCCCCTGCTGATAGAGGCAATATGTCGGATGACGGACGTCCAGCTCCTCATCCACCGGGCAGATATCGACAACGTGAGGAGCTGGAAGTACGGCGTAACGGGGGCGATTTATGAAGTGATACGAGAAGCGGAAGACCGTTACGCCGTTTTCATTGGGCCACCCTCGCTCCAAGTAAGTTCTTTTAAGAATGAATTTCAGACAAATTGTATGAGAATATCTTTTTGATGCTAATAAAAAATGGCAATAATCGCATTCCGACGATTCAAATGATATGAAAATAATACTGATTTACAATATGAGCCATTATATTAAGAATAATAATAATGATCAAATAATATTTCAGTTCGTCGATTCGGAGCACTTCACCAGGCAAATGGATCGCTGGCGAGTTCCGCTCCCAGTCGACGTAAGTAAAATTCGACGATAACTTGAATATTTAATTCAGAGATCGTTGACGATCTTATGACCGTTTTGGACGGGAATATAGCCGATATTCTGATGTCAACACCTTGTGAAATGATAGGAATTCAATTGTTGACGAATTGAGCGTTAAAGAGAATAATTAAACGATTATTCATTGCGTTGACTGTTCTTTTGGTTTATCCTTCAGTATCAAATCAAAAACTGATAGTAAAGCAGTCATTTGCGTATGCTGAAATCAGTTATGGAAATTCAGCTGTCTCGGTCTAATCAACCTCAATTCGTTGCATGATTGAGGTACTCTTTCAGGAGTTGGACCGAGGGGAGCCCCGTCCGTCACCCGCACACAGGCCCGCTGAACCAGAACTACCACAGCCCGAGGAAATAGAAAATATTAACGACATGTTTATGGAATATGACGATACTAACGAAGACGACATTAACCAACCTAACGACATTAACAACGACACTAACGACGACACTAACGAACTCCAGGCAGAA
>JAPYMA010001095.1:0-11308 GCA_035041965.1 Anisakis pegreffii
GAATGGTTCTCGATACGTATGGCGAATTTTTGGTTTATTATTTATTGTTTTTGTTATTTATTTTTATTATTTATTATTATATAATAATATTATTTATTATTATTGTTATCAGTTAATCAACGATGACGTCATAATCATTATCATTATCAGTTATCAGTAATCAGTTATCACTGCAGTAATTGTTTACATAATTTAAGTGCAAATTCCTATTTGGGTAATTTCAAATTTTCGTAAGTTATTTATTGCTATTATATATTATTATTTATTATTATTATTATTATTATTTAATATTTATTATATATTATTTATTATTAAATATCATTATATATTATTTATATATTATTATTTATTATTACTATATTTATTATTATTTATTATTATAAACACTAAAATAAAATCTATGCTATTAATTTCGAATGGAATTACGAAATATTACCTCTCGTGAACATGCAACGTTCTCTCTGTCTTTTCCTCTCTTTTTCCTCTCGCTCTCTCTCTCTTTTTCTCACGCTCTCTCTCTCTCGTTCTCTCTTTCTCTGTGTACCTCCATAAAACGAATACATCTCGGTGAATAATTTGCAATTGACGACGCATTAAATGTCGTTTAATAGGCTCAAATTATATTCTGAGGGAATTTTTTCACTTTTTTCAACTTTTTTTCCAAAATTTCACAAAATCTCAAACATCAAACGATTCTAAGAACGGAAAAAGAACACACAAGATGCGGAGATTTAGAGAATAAAACAAATACAAAAGATTGAGGTAGTTCGGAGGTGGAAAAGATGCAAAGAAATAGTGAAAGTGCATTTAATTGAGGAGATCCAGACGGCAGATGAAATACAGGAGACGGAGCTGATCCGGAGGATAAAAGGAATTAAAGGTGTAAGCGAAGTGATAATAACTATAATAATAATAAATAACAAATATAATAATAAATAATAATATATATAATAATAATAAATAATAAAAACAATAATAAATAATAATAATAAACTGAAATCGCATGATTAAACTTGCACCATCAAAAAAAATGCCCTATAATTCAGCTGACACAATCTCACGTCATTCCACTCTCTCGCCCCACTGTTTATTTCTTTTTCTCTCTTGTCCAGCACACGTCACCGCAATCTTTTTCAGTTTCTTTGTTTCTTTTTTCCGCATTCCCCACACAACAACATCGCTGAATTATAACGATGACGAACGATATAGCGCTGTCGATGATATCATTATCATGTCTTACAGCGCTCTATTCTTCGATTTCGAAATGCACTAAACAATCAAACTGCAATGAAATTCAGCGAAAAAATTCGTCAGAAGCTAGTGAATCATAATCAATATAATAATAATAAATAACAATAAATATAATAATAAATAATAATAATAAATATAATAAATATAATAACAATACTAATAAAAATATAAACAAATAAAATAATACTCTCAACTTCTGCATAAAATTTCTATCAAAACACCTTTTGCAGCGCTATTCCATCTCCCCTTATCACTGCAGCTTATCAATCACACCTTTTTATCACACCACAAAACTATCACCATCCACGTGTAATCCACTCTCTTCTTCACGTGTAATCCCGTGTATAGTTCACGTGAAATACACGTGAGGTACCGTGTCCACGTCACGTCAAATAACTTCGGCACTAATTTACTTCTGCTGAATGCCTCCCAAATCACCCCATTTCACCCTAAAAACCACCAACCACCTCAAAATATCACCCACCCAACTCCTCACATCATCAAAAACCATCCACCCTATGACTCATCATCAAAAACCATCCACCCTATGACTCATCATCAAAACCGAAACTAATTCAAAACTAAATAAATCTCCATTCTGCAGCAGTAAAAAGCAAAAAGCGACGATTGCACCACATCAATCAATCAATCAAACTCAAAAAGATAATAATAAATGAGTCATTATTTGCTCATCAAACCCAGCCCTGCCCCTCTCTCTCGCTCCACTCATCACACCGCCGCTTATTTAATGCACATGATCAACCCTCCTGATCTATTAATTAAATCGCTTAATTTAATCGACTCCATTCGACTCGTTTAGTTCGCTTCTGAATAGACTCCGATGGGTTCCTCTCGAAAAGTGAGACGACCGGGGGGGGGGGCGAGGTCTGAAATACAAAACCTTTAGGAAAAGGGGGGAGGTCTAAAATCTACAGAGCTGAGCGGTATCGAGCGTGCATCTTTGTATTAAAATATTGACGCGAGTCATCATTTTAGACGGACTTTTTTTCGTTTTCTTGAAGCTTTTTCCAAATTTTTACAGAATTTCAGAAAATTTTCCACTTTTTCCAAAATTTTCATAAAATTTTTCCAGTTATTCTCATTGTTTTCCTGCTCTAAAGTTTCGGTACAGCTGACTGATAGGCGCGGCTAATTAGACAATTCATTCGGCAAAAACACAATGAATAAAATTGTTGTAATCAAATAAATCAAACAAACCAACTTCGTTGTCTCTCCTCTTCCAAAAACGTCTCGTTCTCTAGCCCAAGCGCCTACCTCTCCCATACAAATCCATTGTATTTTAATGAATCAATCACTGTCTGCTTCTCTGGCACTCCACTTTTCCCGTTCACTCTTCAGGCTAAGCGAGCTTCTCTGCGGCCGTGAACAACACGTGCACTTTCCTAGCACTCTGCTAGTCTGGCGCACACTGGCCTTGTGGCTATGCAGCTGTCCCTTCTGGTGGGTGGCCTAGGCTCTAGGCCTTAGGCCTGCTGCCAGCGAATGCCCTTGTTGGATTAAGGGCAAAGCGTAAGCCAACGATGGCATGTTCTCTCACCACATTCCTATATAATGCCCACTATCCACATTAGATAACTCTATCACCTTAGAATGCCGCCACACAACTTCATCTCTCTGTTTTGAGTGTTGTTCCGAAATAATTTTTGCTCTGAAATGGGAAATTTTTTGGAAAATTTTAAAAATTTTCGAAATTTTTTCAATTTTTACAATTTTTTAGACTCCCCTCGAAACCCGAGTACCACTAGAATTGTTATTAATATAGCGAACTGCTTAAGAAATTTAAAATTTAACGTCGATTCAGTGCAAATGAAGACGTTTTAAATGATAATTACGAATGAAATGAAATTAATGAATGAATGAATGAAAAAACGAATCAATAAACGCACGTCCTTGCAGTCATCATAAAATTGCGCGAAAAGTTTAATTTTTGAACTCAACTGTCAGCCCACCTGAAATTAATTTCAGGTCTCGCTCAATAGTGTTTCAGTAGCGTAATCAGTTGGATCTGAATTCGTTTCAGTTTGCTTTCTGAAGCAATGCAATCAGATTCGATCGCTTTAAATGATGATCGTTGATATTCGATCTGCAATAATAATAATAATAATATAAACAATGTTATTTGTTTTTGCTTGCGTCTTTAGGGCTGCCTACTATCAAATTTCAGAGTAATACTAATAAACACATCAATGACTACTAAATTTAAGTAAACAATCGCTAAACTCGTGATCTGTAATGCTATAACGTGATATTTATACACATATACAAGCCTCCTGCTCATTACCTTCACACATCTCATTAATTAATTTTCAGAGGAATTGGCTCTGAGCTGTCGCGAATTCAATCTGCTAAAATTTCTCCTCTTGGTCGTCGTGGTACTACCTGAAATTCCAACAGGCCTATTTTTTCACGGCCCACAATCGTAATCGCAGCAGCAGCAGCAATCTGTAACCTGAAATTCGACCTGTATTTAAAAAAACTTAAAACCGCGTAACTGAAGTAGCGTAACTCAAAACCTCGCTCCTCTCAAGCAGCACCGACCGATCGAGACTGAGCACAGAAATGACGGCCACCACAGGATTCCGTCCCAGAAGCGCCTCGTTGGGCAGTGACGGTACGCTGTTCGCGTCGCGCATTGCAGCGCAAAACCGCGCGCCACCGCAACAACACCATCAACAACGACAACGAACCATCGAAGAACCGCATCCCGACGCCATGAAACAACGCACTCAGGGCAGTCGCAGTGAGGAACGTTTCAGGTCGTTGATGGCCAAGCAGTTCGAGAATATCAGCGAGGCTGACGAGGAGGAGGTTCGTATGAGCTGACCTTTGACCTTTGACCTCAGCTGACACGTCATGACCTCAAAAAATTTAAAAAAATTATGACTTGCATCTGCACATATTACAACCTTTTCAAGCCGTCAATTGCTTCAAAAACCAAAAAATACCCCTAATAACAGCTGGTAAGTATTCAATCCAAACGAAAAAACTCCACCTGAAGTTAGGTTCGAGCTTGGGAATTTGGCAGCGAGCGTGGGAACCACCTATCGACAGGGGATTCCCTCGATTCAAATCCACGTCAATCAAGCACACACTCGTTTCAGATGGCCAGCAGCTCGGAGGAGTGTTCATCATCAGGTTCGGCCACGAGTCTGGATGGACCGTCACCGTATGCGATACGCCACGAGGATCGTCCCTACTGGTATCATTCCGCACCTAACAACAAAATAACGACCACCACCCCGGTCACGTTCGGAGTGCATAACGGGGGCGGGCCGGGCATTCCCCTGGCCGGCGCCACGTCGCCGTTCCTCTCACACCCGCTCATAAGCCCGAAATTCGGACGTCGCACGATAAACGCCTCGTTGAATGGGTGCAACGCGCTGGGCGGTGGCACTAAACTTCAGCGGGGATTCAGTGACCCCGTGGTGAGACGAAAACGCTCGCTGTGTAAGATCTTACTAATTAATTATTATTAATTATTATTATTTATTGTTATTATTTATTATTGTTATTGAAAAATTTAAAATTAACTCTAATTCTCTCGTTTCGCCACACAATCTAGTCGCGCGCGCGCTCTCTTCGTACGTCTGAATCTCTCAAATTTGCAGCCTCTCTAATGGATCGTCTGTCGGGCTGCAGCGGAAGTTTTGATCAACTGTCGACGGACTTTCTGAATCTGCCGCCGATTCCCGAGGCTGTTCCCTGTCGACACGCACCGCATCAGTCACCCGAAGAGGAAGAATGCGACGAAGACGGTGATGAACCGCAGGAGCTGGAATGTTGCCAAAAAGAACTGGACCGTTGCCAAATGGGCGCGGTCAAAGGTCAGAGGTCAAACTCGGACCCTAGCGGCAGTACCATAATAAGTTCAAGCAATTTTGTTGTGGCCGCCGAAGGTCAGGCACGCTTGGCGAGATGCGACGAGATCGATTGTTGCGACGATTGCGATGAATGGACGACGCAAAGTCCAGATTTGAACTGACCACACATTGCTGCCGAAAGGGATTCCCCCACCGCAGGAGGCGTGGGAATTCCGGGTGAACCGTGGGAATCACAGTTAGGGGATTCCCTAAAAACTGAAAAAGCTAAACATTTTGAATGCTTTTCCCCGAGTCCTCCTATCACCCCGGCCTTTAAAATACTGGCCGGAACTGGTGATGCGAGCTTAGGAATAACCGTGGGAAATTAGCGACAACCGTGGGAATCGCTCCAAAACCGTGAGAAACTGCTCTCACAAGGAGGTATTCCCCCGTATCCACACCACACAAACCTGTGAATTTCCAAAGTTAAACCCTCACCTCGTTAATCGTATTTCACTTCTTGTCTTTCTAAATTTCATTTTTCATTTAACTCTCTCGCTCTCACCTGTTTTCAATTTTTACTGCTTAATATTAGTATATTTATTATTATTGTATTTAATATTATTTATTTTGCTATGTAAATAATTAACGCTTTGCTACCGTTTAACCATTAGAAAACCAATCTAGCTAGAGTCTAGTCTAAAACAATTAACTTCTCCAACTCATTATCATTAATTATCATTATTATTACTATTATTATTACTATTACTACTAGTGTAATCGCTACGAGTTCGCTGAAATGTGATAACTGTACTGATTTAATTACTTAGTCATATCGTTAGTAAATGAAATGTTTTCATATTTCTATTGCGTATTCAATTTAATAAATATAAATTCAATCGCTTATTATACATTTATGTATATAAATAATACATTATGCATATATAAATAATACATTTCGCATTAACATTATTTGAATTTTGGGTGATTTTGTGAAGATATTACTGCGTAGTTGGTATAAAACTCACCGTTTGTTTGTTTGATGTTTACTTTCGTTACTTTTTAAGTGGTTCCGTTACTTTTTAAGTGGTTCCGTTACTTTTCGCCGTTAATTTTTAGTGGTTCCGTTAAATTTTTCCGATTTTACCTTTCCGGATCAGTTTTGCGCGCTTATTAGCTGTATTGTTTTGATAAATATAAACATTCTATCGCTCACCTTTTCACTCTCTTACGCGATAGAATGTTTATATTTATCAAAACAATACAGCTAATAAGCGCGCAAAACTGATCCGGAAAGGTAAAATCGGAAAAATTTAACGGAACCACTAAAAATTAACGGCGAAAAAGTAACGGAGCCACTAAAAAGTAACGAAAGTAAACATCAAACAAACAAACGGTGAGTTTTATACCAACTACGCAGTAATATCTTCACAAAATCACCCAAAATTAAAATAATGTTAATGCGAAATGTATTATTTATATATGCATAATGTATTATTTATATACATAAATGTATAATAAGCGATTGAATTTATAATTATTAAATTGAATACGCAATAGAAATATGAAAACATTTCATTTACTAACGATATGACTAAGTAATTAAATCAGTACAGTTATCACATTTCAGCGAACTCGTAGCGATTACACTAGTAGTAATAGTAATAATAATAGTAATAATAATGATAATTAATGATAATGAGTTGGAGAAGTTAATTGTTTTAGACTAGACTCTAGCTAGATTGGTTTTCTAATGGTTAAACGGTAGCAAAGCGTTAATTATTTACATAGCAAAATAAATAATATTAAATACAATAATAATAAATATACTAATATTAAGCAGTAAAAATTGAAAACAGGTGAGAGCGAGAGAGAGTTAAATGAAAAATGAAATTTAGAAAGACAAGAAGTGAAATACGATTAACGAGGTGAGGGTTTAACTTTGGAAATTCACAGGTTTGTGTGGTGTGGACACGGGGGAATACCTCCTTGTGAGAGCAGTTTCTCACGGTTTTGGAGCGATTCCCACGGTTGTCGCTAATTTCCCACGGTTATTCCTAAGCTCGCATCACCAGTTCCGGCCAGTATTTTTAATGCCGGGGTGATGTTAGGAATCGGGAAAAACATTCAAAATGTTTAGCCTTTTCAGTTTTTAGGGAATCCCCTAACTGTGATTCCCACGGTTCACCCGGAATTCCCACGCCTCCTGCGGTGGGGGAATCCCTTTCGGCAGCGATGTGTGGTCAGTTCAAATCTGGACTTTGCGTCGTCCATTCGTCGCAGTCGTCGCAACAATCGATCTCGTCGCATCTCGCCAAGCGTGCCTGACCTTCGGCGGCCACAACAAAATTGCTTGAACTTATTATGGTGCTGCCGCTAGGGTCCGAGTTTGACCTCTGACCTTTGACCGCGCCCATTTGGCAACGGTCCAGTTCTTTTTGGCAACATTCCAGCTCCTGCGGTTCATCACCGTCTTCGTCGCACTCTTCCTCTTCGGGTGACTGATGCGGTGCGTGTCGACAGGGAACGGCCTCGGGAATCGGCGGCAGATTCAGAAAGTCCGTCGACAGTTGATCGAAACTTCCGCTGCAGCCCGACAGACGATCCATTAGAGAGGCTGCAAATTTGAGAGATTCAGACGTACGAAGAGAGCGCGCGCGCGACTAGAGTGTGTGGCGAAACGAGAGAATTAGAGTTAATTTTAAATTTTTCAATAACAATAATAAATAATAACAATAAATAATAATAATTAATAATAATTAATTAGTAAGATCTTACACAGCGAGCGTTTTCGTCTCACCACGGGGTCACTGAATCCCCGCTGAAGTTTAGTGCCACCGCCCAGCGCATTGCACCCATTCAACGAGGCGTTTATCGTGCGACGTCCGAATTTCGGGCTTATGAGCGGGTGTGAGAGGAACGGTGACGTGGCCCCGGCCAGCGGAATGCCCGGCCCGCCCCCGTTATGCACTCCGAACGTGACCGGGGTGGTGGTCGTTGTTTTGTTGTTGGGAGCGGAATGGTACCAGTAGGGACGATCCTCGTGGCGTATCGCGTACGGTGACGGTCCATCCAGACTCGTGGCCGAACCTGACGACGAACACTCTTCCGAGCTGCTGGCCATCTGAAACGAGTGTGTGCTTGATTGACGTGGATTTGAATCGAGGGAATCCCCTGTCGATAGGTGGTTCCCACGCTCGAACCTAACTTCAGGTGGAGTTTTTTCGTTTGGATTGAATACTTACCAGCTGTTATTAGGGATATTTTTTTCGGTTTTTTTGAAGTAATCGACGGCTTGAAAAGGTTGTAATATGTACAGATGCAAGTCATAATTTTTTTTAATTTTTCGAGGTCATGACGTCAGCTCAGGTCAAAGGTCAAAGGTCAGCTCATACGAACCTCTTCCTCGTCAGCCTCGCTGATATTCTCGAACTGCTTGGCCATCAGCGATCTGAAACGTTCCTCACTGCGACTGCCCTGAGTGCGTTGTTTCATGGCGTCGGGATGCGGTTCTTCGATGGTTCGTTGTCGTTGTTGATGGTGTTGTTGCGGTGGCGCGCGGTTTTGCGCTGCAATCCGCGACGCGAACAGCGTACCGCCACTGCCCAACGAGGCGCTTCTGGGACGGAATCCTGTGGTGGCCGTCATCTCTGTGCTCAGTCTCGATCGGTCGGTGCTGCTTGAGAGGAGCGAGGTTTTGAGTTACGCGATTTCAGTTACGCGGTTTTAAGGTTTCTTTAATACAGCTCGAATTTCAGGTTGCAGATTGTAGGTTGCTGCTGCTGCTGCTGCTGCGATTGAGGCCGTAAATAAATAGGCCTGTTGGAATTTCAGGTAGTACCACGACGACCAAGAGGAGAAATTTTAGCAGATTGAATTCGCGACAGCTCAGAGCCAATTCCTCTGAAAATTAATTAATGAGATGTGTGAAGGTAATGAGCAGGTGGCTTGTATATGTATATAAATATCACGTTATAGCATTACAGATCACGAGTTTAGCGATTGTTTACTTAAATTTAGTAGTCATTGATGTGTTTATTAGTATTACTCTGAAATTTGATAGTAGGCAGCCCTAAAGACGCAAGCAAAAACAAATAACATTGTTTATATTATTATTATTATTATTGCAGATCGAATATCAACGATCATCATTTAAAGCGATCGAATCTGATCGCATTGCTTCAGAAAGCAAACTGAAACGAATTCAGATCCAACTGATTACGCTACTGAAACACTATTGAGCGAGACCTGAAATTAATTTCAGGTGGGCTGACAGTTGAGTTCAAAAATTAAACTTTTCGCGCAATTTTATGATGACTGCAAGGACGTGCGTTTATTGATTCGTTTTTTCATTCATTCATTCATTAATTTCATTTCATTCGTAATTATCATTTAAAACGTCTTCATTTGCACTGAATCGACGTTAAATTTTAAATTTCTTAAGCAGTTCGCTATATTAATAACAATTCTAGTGGTACTCGGGTTTCGAGGGGAGTCTAAAAAATTGTAAAAATTGAAAAAATTTCGAAAATTTTTAAAATTTTCCAAAAAATTTCCCATTTCAGAGCAAAAATTATTTCGGAACAACACTCAAAACAGAGAGATGAAGTTGTGTGGCGGCATTCTAAGGTGATAGAGTTATCTAATGTGGATAGTGGGCATTATATAGGAATGTGGTGAGAGAACATGCCATCGTTGGCTTACGCTTTGCCCTTAATCCAACAAGGGCATTCGCTGGCAGCAGGCCTAAGGCCTAGAGCCTAGGCCACCCACCAAAAGGGACAGCTGCATAGCCACAAGGTCAGTGTGCGCCAGACTAGCAGAGTCGCGGAAAAGTGCACGTGTTGTTCACGGCCGCAGAGAAGCTCGCTTAGCCTGAAGAGTGAACGGGAAAAGTGGAGTGCCAGAGAAGCAGACAGTGATTGATTCATTAGAATACAATGGATTTTATGGGAGAGGTAGGCGCTTGGCTAGAGAACGAGACGTTTTTGGAAGAGGAGAGGCAGCGAAGTTGGTTTGTTTGATTTATTTGATTACAACAATTTTATTCATTGTGTTTTTGCCGAATGAATTGTCTAATTAGCCGCGCCTATCAGTCAGCTGTACCGAAACTTTAGAGCAGGAAAACAATGAGAATAGCTGGAAAAGTTTATAAAAATTTTGGAAAAAGTGGAAAATTTTCTGAAATTCTGTAAAAATTTGGAAAAAAGCTTCCAGAAAATGAAAAAAATATCCGTCTAAAATGATGACTCGCGTCAATATTTTAATACAAAGATGCACGCTCGATACCGCTCAGCTCTGCAGATTTTAGACCTCCCCCCTTTTCCTAAAGGTTTTGTATTTCAGACCTCGCACCCCCCCCCGGTCGTCTCACTTTTCGAGAGGAACCCATCGGAGTCTATTCAGAAGCGAACTAAACGAGTCGAATGGAGTCGATTAAATTAAGCGATTTAATTAATAGATCAGGAGGGTTGATCATGTGCATTAAATAAGCGGCGGTGTGATGAGTTGAGCGAGAGAGAGGGGCAGGGCTGGGTTTGCTGAGCAAATAATGACTCATTTATTATTATCTTTTTGAGATTGATTGATTGATGTGGTGCAATCGTCGCTTTTTGCTTTTTGCTACTGCAGAATAGAGATTTATTTAGTTTTGAATTAGTTTCGGTTTTGATGATGAGTCATACGGTGGATGGTTTTTGGTGATGTGAGGAGTTGGGTGGGTGATATTTTGAGGTGGTTGGTGGTTTTTAGGGTGAAATGGGGTGAGTTGGGAGGCATTCAGAGGAAGTAAATTAGTGCCGAAGTTATTTGACGTGACGTGGACACGGTACCTCACGTGTATTTCACGTGAACTATACACGGGATTACACGTGAAGAAGAGAGTGGATTACACGTGGATTGTGATAGTTTTGTGATGTGATAAAAAGGTGTGATTGATAAGCTGCAGTGATAAGGGGAGATGGAATAGCGCTGCAAAAGGTGTTTTGATAGAAATTTTATGCAGAAGTTGAGAGTATTATTTTATTTGTTTATATTTTTATTAGTATTGTTATTATATTTATTATATTTATTATTATTATTTATTATTATATTTATTGTTATTTATTATTATTATATTGATTATGATTCACTAGCTTCTGACGAATTTTTTCGCTGAATTTCATTGCACTTTGATTGTTTAGTGCATTTCGAAATCGAAGAATAGAGCGCTGTAAGACATGATAATGATATCATCG
>JAPYMA010001101.1:0-44178 GCA_035041965.1 Anisakis pegreffii
TATCACTTGTGCCTTCAAGTGACTGACCATGATCGAGAGCATAACTCCCAGCTTGAGGTTAATCTAGGAATATGCAGTTCAGAACACATATCGAAGCTTGACTTCTTTCCAGGCTGGTAAGTCAAGTTTCTCCAGGCTCAGAACCGGCAGAATTATAGTCTCCAAATGATGTACTTACGAAGAACCAGTGCCGAATTAAAGTCCTGAGAATTTCTGAAAGCTTTATCATCGCGATCACTCAAATGATGGCTTTGAGATTTGGATGATGCAGAGTATACAGTGGAATCTTCTCTTAATTCATTAATAATCGAGGCAGCAAAATTTGTGAGTGAATTTGAAAAGTAGATCATTTCCGTTTGATTCTGATACATCTTACGAATTGAATTCAGCATGATGGATTTTGAGATGTGAATTGCAGAAGACTTGAAATGAGTTAACTATGGTCTGATTCAACATTGGTTTAGTCCGAATGAGCTACCCAGAGCCTGATTCCGACCTGAGTTCAACATGACTTCGCTTGTTTTACGTTGAGTTTATCTTAGCCTTGATCGGTGCTCAAATTGACTTCTTCGTTGATTTGCTTCAATGAACTTGGCGTGTTTATGCTTATTTATGTTCAGAATTTTGGTATGTTCAGAGGTTCCGTTCAGTGTCATTTTCTTTTTCATATGTCAGTTTTAAAGTTTGTTCTTCCAATGTTCTTTTCGTTCAAATTAGGGCACTAATAAATGAGCCGTGGTCGAATGACCACAACTTCAGTCATTCGAACTTAGGGAAATTGGAATAAAATTGAGTTGTGATCAGTGATCACTTTTTGTTTTCATCTATTGCGTTTGTGGTCAATTGTTTTGCTTGTAAATTTGATTGTATTTGGACTATTATGGATGTTCTAAGCGTTGGCAAGAACATAGTAGTGACTGGCTTTAAAGCAGATTGATAGGACTTTGACTGAGATTGCAAATTTACCTAATAAGTAGTCAAAGAATCGTGAGGCTAATATGAGGGCTCGCGAAGCTGAAGCTGGATTATGTTAGCGAGAACTTTCTCCAACACTGGCTGCACAGGAGTGCGCAAGCGGAATTCTGAGGTTTAGTAGGCTTCGCTCTAGTAGAGAGGAAGGGGGTCTGGCTTTTTTGTGTGTTCCCAAATGCGAAAACTGAGTTGCACTCCAAACTGAGAAATAGGATTGCAAACTTGGCCATTTCTGTAGGCACGGATGTTACTTGATGAAATAGGAGTGAGAGAGGTACCATGTAGCTTGGATGATAGGTACATCGGGATGCTCAATGTGAGGTGAGAAATTTGAGTTCCGTTGAGTATGATTAGCCTTATGAGCGACCCAGTAATGCGTGAATGAGATGCTGCAGGGGTGATTCGGGGATATTGTCCGTTATAGTGTATTTTGGTAACGGTTGGACTAATGTCGTTGATATATTGCTGAACACTATAGATAGGATCTTGCCAAGATAGCAAATATTATCGCATAGGCGATTTGGAATATAGGTTGTAACCAAAGAGTGAATCGATTGTTGTAACCAATCGGGGGTTGGCAGTTTTAAGTGATTTTTGTTGGGTAGTGATAAGCTGCATCCCTCTCCTAGGACTCCAGTCGTGATTGCTCGCCTATTCGTTTGCGACTCATCGATTCAAATAATGGCAAAGGTTGTTGAGATGAGATTATAGGTATGTGTTAGGTATTATTATGTCTTCTGCGTTAAGTTGATTTTTTGCAAGTGAAGTTTTAGAATACGGGATGACTTCGCTGTCTGAATGAATTCACCATTAATTTTGAATGCTGTGAGAAAATTGTTAGTTTCAATTCTGAATTCCTTCTGAATAATTCTCTAATGAAGTAGAGTGCAAGGGCAGTTATTATCAGCATGATTTGGCATAAGTTCGGTTCTACGGCAAGAATGATATGGAAGACTGCGTTGAAAGTGAGAATTGCGATAACAATGTGATATCCAGAGACAGCGTGACATTGGGATATCTATTGACAAACATGGATAGTAATATTATATAATAATATTAAACACGGATAATAGATCGAAATATCAATCGCTGCTGTTATTATTATTCTTCTTATTATCATTATTACTATTATTATTATTATTATTATTATTATTATTATTATTATCATTATTATCATTATTATTGTCGCAGCGTAGGAAGGCCTTCAAATGATTGCTTGTGAAGAGTTACTGTAATGGAATAGTCGATCAAACAAAAAAATCTTTATCATTGCACGAATTCGAAAAGTTTTCAAATATATTCTCGTTGAGTTACATCATACAGATCATGTTATATGATATAAAATGAATTATATTACATCCATGTGGTCAATAACAGCAGCAATAACAATAATACTGACGATCACAATATTAACACAGTGAAGTATTTCGTATCTCGTAATAAGTATTTCGTAATGAATGATAGGTGAATAATGATAAGTATTTCTCAGAAATCTGAATATGAGTAGAACAGAAGGGATGTCGATGTTGGACGATAATTTAAAGTTGAGTCGATTCGAGGAGGACAGGTAAAGGGAAAGAAAATGAGATAGAAGGAAAATAAGTGAAAATCTGAGAGTATTTATTATCAAACTGAAATAAATATCAACGTCACATTACAAATAAATATCAACATCACAATCTTCACAAAGCTGTGATAACTCGGCTCTGCTGTCCCCGATATGGTATTATCTGCATATACAGCAAATGTTATTACTGTTACCATTAACATTGCAATATAAAACGCACATTTTTAAGTAAAATCACTACAATTATCAACATTGTCGCCATGCAACAATTACAATAATCAGAAATATAAATATCAAATGATATAGCAATCGACTAACACAGTAACTAAAGAAATTGGACGAAAATGAAATATCTAGAATGTTACCGCCATTGTTGTTGATATAGTTATTTAATTAATGTATTTCTTTTCATAAATATTGCAATCAGTTTTTTGATATTTTTAAAATTTTCCAACTAATTTCAACTTTTCTTCACCCATTCCAGGCGACTGACTAGTAAACGCATTTGAAATGAATACGAAAGCTATTACTGTTGCTAGTACCAATGTTACAGTGATACGCACATTCAGATAAACAATAAATTTTAATCACAATCAAAACAATGTGGAATTCATATTACATTTTCAGATATCATATCAATTTGTTGATTCGTTCAATTTCATTGGATTATTCGATTTTGATGACAGTATATAAAATACAATCAGTTTAATTGCTATTTTCCAAAGACTCTTTGTGATATGCACCTATTTTCTGCACATATTCAAATTCATTGACTTGCTAAAACTGAATTTTTGATTTGTCGGATCATTCACATGATCAGTATTTGTGCGATGTGTGTGCGTGTGATGAATGTTTATTCTTTGATGAAATTTTGGAGAGTTTCGAACTGATACTACTTCCACTACCGCTATTCATACGTTGGAAGTGTGGCTCGGATGAAGGAATGCCTGAAAATTTGTGAATTTTCACTAGAAAAAACAATGGAAATTAATGGATTCAGTAACAGCTGATAACAACGAAAAGCATACCAATAGCAACAATAATAACAAACACAGCAGCAGAAATAACTTGACAATCTAAACAAATAATGCTAAACAATTAAAGCTTACCATATTTCTGTCTGATCGCATCAATTTGAGCCTTTCGTTCCATCCTACGTTGCTCTTGTCGATTCTCCATGGCGAGCCTCTTGGCCATTTCCCTTTCACGTTGTCGTTTGAAATTGTATTCAGTCCATCTTCTTTTACACTTCTTGCAGTAATGACAGCAATAGCAACAACAACAGCAAGCTATTATCAACACCATAACACCGACTATTGATAGCGATATCCCTAACGCTTTCCAGTTCACTGAAGTTCCATTCATTTCGTTTTCAATTGAACTGTCCTTTGAAAAGTTGCAGCTCGACTGACAGTTGCCTTTCACGTCAGTTTCGAGCCCGAAAAATGTGCAAGAGCACAACTCTGTGAATGTGAGGTCCGCATCTGTCTCGAAATTGGCCAAATTATCGAAACAATCACTATACGAATAGCACTATACATTTAAAGGAATTGATCATTCCCATTCGGGCCATCATCATTTAATGTTTGTTTTTCAGTGATCAAACAATCAAAACTTACACCAGCAATTCTTATATCTGACAGCGTCCAGTGTACAATTTGGATATTTCCATTTGTATTCATTGCATTGTTTCGTTGTTTCACACCAAAAACAATGCTGTAACACGACTATTAAAATCATTCTCAAACTTGCATCATTCATTTCGTCATAGATTTTTATGATGAACACTCAAATAATACCGAATCTATCTAGTTAAATGGCGATTCCAAGTTCGAATGAACTTAGGAACGGTTCAGGTGATCAGCTGGAAACTGAAAACGCTTCAGCTGTAGAGTTTCTTTTTCAATTCGTTCACGAAAATGGAAGAAACACGAGATTTTGAGTGACTGAAAAGCATTGCTTGAATCCATTCAATATAGAAATGAATAAATTTGAGCAACCAAGTGATCGGAATGAACCCAATCATGAAATCAAAATCAAACCAAGATTGAGATTAGAATCAATTTAAAATCTCATTAAAATCGAGATCAAATCAAAATCAAAAACAACTGAATCGCACGTACAGGTCCCTTAAAGATACACGCTTCACAATTAGCCGTTTCTCCTTGCATGAATTCGCATTTCGGTTCAGATGCTCCATTCCCATTCTGAGCACCTACCGACTTCAACGATGTATCCGCAACTCTCGCATCCGTATTGCATATCAGTGATAATAATAGCGCCGCTGATAACAATGATAATGATATCGGCAATAATGATTTGCCATCAAAAAATGCCATTTTCGCCAAATTTATTGAATTACACTTGTGTTGTTCCAAAAATTCGTCGTTTATACCCTATGATAGAGTATTTAAATAAGATGTCATCACTATTATAATACATTATGATTATTGTGTTTTCCTTAGAATATTTCTGCTGTAAAACACCCTCGGAAAAATATCTTCGAAATATTTTCGACTCAAATTAATCATTGAAAATTCAACAAGAAGTTCTTGTAAGTATATATCACATCTGTACATAATACAGGAACATAACAAATACTCTCGAAATGAATTACTCTTAATAATATTCATTAGGATAGACCAACGAAATTGATTCTCAATAATAATAAAGGTAAGCAATAATGATAAACAAACGAAAACGTAATTTCCTCATAACTGATAACATTAACAATGATAATTTGTTTTCATAATGCACTCTGGTTCGAACTTTATAGAGGCATTTAATAATGATAACTGTGAGTGGTAAAACAATGATACTGAAGAATAAATGAATACAATGTAATGTTGGGTAAGGATCCTCGCTATAACGTTGAAAATTTTAAAATAATCCTTTCGCAGACTAGCAATGAGCAGTTCAATACAAAACAATATGATCAGAGCGAGAATCGATGAATTGTTTTGAATACTGTGAAATATTGTCAATCCTCTTATCGACTGATAAAAAATCGCTCATAAAGAAGGCTCTCCTAACGGAACTGATAACGGTATCAGTATGTTTTGAGAGTTCAATAGCATATCAACTGCTCACTGACTAACAAGTTGGTAAATAACTGATGAATAGCATATTACCAGAAATGAATATAGTACAAACAATATCACAAAAATGAAAATAACAAGAATCAATGAAGGAACCATAATAATGATACTATTAGTGACTGTACATCGTATGATACTAACATCAAATGAAATTCTCAGGACGCAAATGAAACCGGATTATCAGCATCATGACGTGCATCACACGTGGACGAACATGAAGTAAAACTGTATCACAGCAGTGATCGTGATAATTCTGATCAATTATCAAAATCAACGCTATGTTAATCAATAGAATAATAATAATAATAATAATAATAATGACACAATATTGATGCTGTAAAATAATGCATAATAGAGATAAAAGCGCAATAACAAAGGCAAAATCAATCGACTGAATGAATTCAGCCAACAATAAAATAATCCTAATTTATTCAAATATTCCCCACGAAAGCGCTTATTCACCCCAAACTTCAAACGAATTCAATTCATGTCGAGCATTTTCATCTCTTTATATATTGACATTCAATTCTGATATCAATCACACTCTTACGAATGAAATCAGAACAGATCACGTAGAACATTATTAAGAAATTAATGCTAGTACATAAAAGATTTGAATGTGAACGAATCTTATCAAATTAATGAAGGCAAATCAGCTGAAGTTAACCAAAAAAAACCAACCTTAAATAATCAGATGTATTAAGGGCTGATTGCGGCGATTTCGATAGTTCGTTTCAGTCAAATGACTATAACAATAACAATGATAATAAGCTGCTGCAATGCTCTTTCCTGATATGATAAGAGAACAGCGATCAGTGATAACGATTGATGACGAAATGATAACGTTGAATCAATGACCTGTCGCATTCGAACGTGACAAGAACATATACAATAGCCGAATCGAGATGACGATTCAAAATATACCAAAGTCGCAAATTGTTCTCATTGAATGAAAATATTTCTGCATAAACATCATCGAAGCTGAAAGCTTAGCGGAAAATGGAATTCGCTCAGCGAATCGAAACAATTATTTGATGATCACAAACCACTTCAACTGCATAATGCATTCTGCACAATTGAATTAATCGTTGCAATTAAACACTAATAAAAAATTAACGAAAAAGCAATTCGACGAGCAGAAAGAACAATCAAATCGCAAAATTGAATACAATCAAATGACTGATAATGTCGATCACATATAACTGATAACTGGAAAAATTACAATCGAATACTAATAGTAAGACAAGTTTGTACTCGTGTCTTATTATGTTATTTGTTTCAACACTTAAATCTTTCATCCATTATTCACTAATCGCCACGTCGTCCAACAAAGTGGATGATTGCAATCCGCCTATTGTTGGTCGTAAATGAATGAATAAATAAAAATATGATGGGTCGGACCAAATATTTTTGCAAATTGTTTGAAATTGAAATTCTCTCATTGGTGGAAACATTTCAAAATGTCGATCTTTATATTAAATAGCTAATTGTAAGATTCGTTACTTTTACGCCTAATCGAGGGGTTTTCATTCAACGAATTCTATGCAACACACCCAAAATTGAAGTATCGATGAAGGAACGTTTCGACTATCCAGTCAATGCCCCGTAATAATTATCAAGCATATTCACTCGACCTAATTGCAATCCAAAAAGAGTTCATATACTGTAAAACCCCGAATTTATATCCACCATCGAATTTTATTTCACTCTCTCCTCTCAACCACAAGGTTTCACATTCCTTGAAAGATATCTGCGTTCAAGGTATACGGTATCTAACTTAACTGACCATAAAAACTATTCACACTTCAAACATATAGAAACGAGAATATGAAATGTTCTGATTCATTCGGATTGATATAATCGTAACAATAGCGTATGAATATAATACCTATTCTGTCATTCCAATAGTATATACTCATATCCTTCGAATATAATAGTAGAATACCATTCAAATATAACAGAATATAATACCATTCAAATATAATAGTAATCTATAATATAATATAATACCTATTCATTTATTACTTAATATAATATCCTATTATACTAACTAATAAATGAATAATAACTCAAACACAATCCGCCAGCGATTGGTCTATAAAGCAAATAAATGAATAGCACACAATCACTAAGAGTATTAATAAAAAAGATTCATTCATTCGTATGACTGGTTTGTTTCAAATCTGCCACTGTAATGGCAAATGAAACGTTATCCGAAATTTGTAAAATAATCGGAAATGTTTCAATAGACCTCCTAAACCATTATAAAACATAATATCTTTCAATGATACTGCTGATGTCACGATTGTAATCCTAACACTAATAATCATAACTCTTGTAAAGTGATCATAATAATCACCATAATATTTACAGTCATAGAATTAATATCAGCTATAATAACAAAACTGAACCAATTAAGTGCCTTGTACCAAACCCAAATGAAACAACGCAGAAGTGTGTTCAAAATGCATCGTGTAATGTAAAAACGATCACACTACTGAGTAATGTATTTATTCAAGTCAATACAAATTCATCATGAAAACTGCCGAATCGCTGTTTACTCTGCTCATGACTATTCGATAGCTGTTCAATGTCAACAAATAAAATTTTGTGCAAATATTATTAACATAACAACTATTTCAAATCAATTCCACCAAAGTATTACTTAATAATAATGTCCAAAAACAACAACCTTCCCTGCAAATAGCAGTGACAAAATGAGAACAATGATAACGATGATAAAATGATAACAACAACAATATAGCACAGAATAGTAATGAAACGAAAACAATAATTAAATGTAATACGGTTTTCACTGAATGCAATTCCACTTTTCGATCACATTATTTATAGACAGAATTCATCACAGTACAACAGAAATACTGTGAGCGATAAGATTTATGTGAAACAATCAAATTTCAACGATAACAACAATTGGAATAACAATAATGATAGCAGCACTCATAACAAAATTCCAAAATCTTATAATCCTTATTAAAAAGCAGCTTCCAATATGCCTTAATAAAATGGGGAACTATTGGAAAACAATTGAAAATTAATAAAATTTTCAGCAGTGATAACGATAAATATTCATTTATCAAGAAAACAACAACAGCAACAATCGAAATAACAATAGCAATAACAATAACAGTAACAAGAAGCCAAATTAACAAAATTAATTCACCAAACAACAAAACATTTATATACTTCTATTTCAAATGTTCCAAAATTATTTATTCTCGTCCCAAATTTGCATCTTCCAAAAGACATTCTTTCGAATTAATGGTGCTATCATTTCACTACCTGAAAAGATCAACTCTTCACGAGTGTATTTTCTGATATACCAAAGAAAAATATTTTATGACAGATTAAAAATAAAATGACCTCATCAGACTAGAACACTGACAATAATACAAAAACGATAAACTTACTCAAATTTATCCGCTGAGGCATCAAATTTTCATTGTCCGTTGGTAGAAGCACACATCCGTTTACATCTCGATACTTCAAACAAATCAATTAATTAAAAACTCTTATTTCACTTTGTTTAAATGAGCTCTCTCAAATACTCAGAACAACTATAATATAAAAAAACATCAACAAACAAAAACACGAAATAACACACCATTTCACGAATCGGTCCGGTTATTATATGCGCTTCCAAGTAAGATGGCCATATCGTCGTCATATTTCGATCCACCGAACTGATTAACGATGCAAATTCCAGTTGCAGTTCATTCGACTCTTCAATTTTATCCACAACGAACAACGCTCTTATCAAACCTTTCACTTCCTCTGAAACCGCATCTTTGTTACTGTCAGTAGAATTGCTATCATATTATTCTTATCACAACTACTCAACTCCACTGTCCTACTACAATTATATGCCTTATTACAACTTCTACTCGTATAACCCACTTCCATCTCAATAAAATTATCCACAACTGTCCAACAAAAACAGAACCATCAAATGAAAAAGCAATACCTTGATGTTTATCAACCACAGAAACGATATTCTTCAAAGCGTTCAACAAGCCCGCATCTTCATACGCACTTCCTTTTGTCAATGTTAACTTTTTCCTAAAAACAAAATATAATCATTATTATTATTCGCACCATTATTGAGGCCAGGCCGCAAATCGAATGTGCGATCATCTTCATACGCACCATTCCTATCATAATCCAGAAACAATCACCATATCGCAATCACACTAACTTAATTTATTAAACAAAATCAATTCAAAGTAAACACCAACTCACTTTTGAATTCGCTTCTCACGACGAACCGTTGTTGAGACGGATGCACGCGAATATCCACTCATTGTCGACGATGTGTCTGTGGACATCTGCAATATGTTCATTTATTATCACTATTCACCAATATCATCGCCACAATAAGTTCATTTAACTGTCATTTAAATAGATTAAAATTATCATCAACCTATCGATGCAATTTCAATAGATAAATAAAATCAATCAAAAACTAATCAAATCAATTTCCCACCTCCGATTGCGTATTCTCAAAATGATCCTCCACATTCATTGCACAATTCAGAATATTCTTCCTTTTCTCCACCCTCAACACTTCCAATCGTTTCGAATACTCCAAAAATTGCTTCTTCCACGTTTTTATATGTTCCATTAACTCATCAAAACGCTTCACACCCAACTCTTCGACGCATTTCAATCGTTCTAAAACAACCGAAAAATTCTCATTTACACTTGAAAAAAATTATAAAATTTCCCTCTGATCTTTTATCCAAAATCCACACAAAAATCAATTCACCTTAAACACATTTTTTCAGAATTCACTACCATTTCACAGCTAAAATGCGACCAATCCAAACTGATCAGTTGATCAATCGATCTTATCAATCTAACAACTCAATGTTAAACATATTTACTTCAGAACTAAAATTTTCGAAACTAAAAAATAAATAAATAAAAAGCCCTCCTTTCCATCCACAAAACCTTTCACATAAAACTATTCCCACCTGGTTGATGATGAGCACACAGCAGTGCGCGTTCCCAATCCGATGCCATACAATACATTTGCGTCATTTTCTCGTACGTTTCCTTCATCTACAACCAAAATTGAACCAATAAATCTTTCTTATAAATATTACAAATGAGAAAAGTGAATTCTGAACAAACGATTATATGAATATTACAAATGAGAGAAAAATGATCATAATGGTGATTGAGTTGCATGAAAATGAATGGAGATTGCGTTGAAACATAAATACAGTCAGTGACCACATTAGCATTGCCTAATAAAATACCAATAAAATATAACAAAATATCAACCTCTTCAGATGGATTGCTAAAAAGTCCACTCGCACTCTGCGCAGTCATTAGAGAAATATCAGCTAAGGCCGAATAATTGGCAATATTTTCGGCGTGATTGTGAAGTTTTGTTAGAATTTTTTCACATTCTTTTGACGTTATTCGATTATTCAGTTCCAAATCGGGCACATCACGCCACAAGAAACCCGTTTCAATGCATTCAATGATCATTTTCAAATCGTCCGATTTATGAAACATCAAAATCGCCTCTTCATAGAGTCGCTTACGGAACAAATGCATGCCAACTTCTTTGCAGATACGCTGAAATTTTCATTTTTTTGTTGAATTCCATTCAATATTTCAATTAAATGAAGTTAATGAAGAAATTATCAACACTGTTTTCTCCCATCCCTCACAAACATGAGACCGACCATTTTCTGGAAAACACTAAACATTACTAAAAATTTATCACATCTCAAAAACAAAAAGAATCATCCCTTTAAATATAACCGTTCATCTCGGAAAATACATATTTAAACTCATCAATTTCTTCATCAAACTATTCGCATCCTCCTCTCACAATCACTTTTACCATTCAACAATCACGTTATCAATTAAATCGACCGAAATACTCACCGAATAATGTTTACGTCCTCTATAAACCAATAGAGCTTTACTAAACAGTTGATGTTTCTTAATCAGCGCAACTGCTTCATCGATTCGTTCGTCGCACTCCACAATATTTTCCAATGCATTCGAATACCTCTCCAGATATAAATCTATTCGATAATGTTGATACGATTCTGGATGATATGCTCGCAGCTCATTCAATATTGCCAAATACTCCATTGGATCCTTCAAATACCATCAATTACCACCGACGATTCCCAGTTCAATTACCATCGACGATTCCCAATTGAAAGCGACGTTCATTTTCATAAATTAAAATCTAACAATTGTAATAAAACTCCTACTAAAATCCAGAATCTAACTTCATTCCAACAAAGTTTCATGGAGAAGTACTGGTAAAACACTATGAGATCACATACTAAAACGAACAAAAACGCCAATATTTTAGATACAATTTCAAATAATCGACCACAAATCAATCACAAAATGAACAAAACCATCACAAAAAATACCTGTTGTGAGTACTGTGCAGAGATCACTGCCAGTGGTATATTATAGAACGATAACGCGGCTCGCATCAGATTCGCTCGAGGCATTATCATCGCTATATACTCTATCCATTTACGTTCGAAACCCTTTCCGTCCTCCTCTAAAACAAACCAACACTCAAATTCACTTCAACTCACTGCTCATCACCACTTCCTGCTCTTTTATCATTACTATTTCACTATCATTATCACCACTGTTATCAAAATCATTATCATTACAATTTTATAATGTTTTTTATCAGTATCAACTTTTACTAATCTCTGTCACCAATTCTACAAACCATAACTTAAAAAGTTACGTTTTGCAGAACGTTCACTGATATCGCACAGTGCTTCACCAATCTGTGGAGGATCCATCTTCAGATATGTCGTCACCAAAACTCCATACAACGAATTCACCAATAACTCTTCATCTCCCATACCCAACAAATACTCTCGTATTCTCGTACAAACTGTATTCACCTGCAATTATAATTTCATTCATAAACAATTCAAAATTCGAAAACAAACCGAAAAACAACAAAAAAATTTGAGGCGAACCACCGAACGAACCTTATTGGAATGTGAGTAAAATTCACTCGCTGTATACTCCTCATTACGATCGTAAAAATTCCCATAAACACTCGTTGTTGTATCTTTTTCGTTTAGTGACAGAACAAATAGACTCAACAAATCGCTATCGTTCACTGATTTCATGAACATTTCGATATTCTCCAGAAACGCCTGCAATTCAAATCATCATCACTATCCATTGTCAGTATCTATTTTGAAGCAATTCAAATTTTTTAAAACTAAAAAATTTACCGTTCCAACTTCTAAATGAAGAACATTCAAATAACAAATTTCCAAATGAAACAACAAATCAAGGTAGCATAAGTTTCAAAAATGCCTTTAAAAAGCTCCAAAGAACTGACTAATTATTTGATAAAATGAATAACCAAACAAACCTTTGGTTTATAATCAACAATAAAATTGAAATCCACTCGATTTCTGTTCATTTCATTTATCACTTCACCGTATTTCCTCTCATCAATCATCTTATTGAATCTATGCAACAGCAACGCACGACTATTCCTCTCTTCTATATTACCTAAAATTTCTCACTTCAATTTATTCAACCACCTTAATCGCAACCACAACAAAAACAACACCAATTCAGATACCATTAAAACTAAAATAAATTCAAATAAAACAAGTAAACGAAGCATTCACATTAGAATAAACCATTCACAAATCACCCAATTAAAACCTAAAATATCCAAAGAATACATCACCAAAAACCCCACATTAAATACAAAGTATTCAAGAGATGCCATAAAAAATAAACGAAGTATTCACAAAACTAATCAAAACCACCAAAACCAGAAAAACACTCCCAAACCAAGACCACCACTAAAACAAAAACATTCAAAATGTTTTCCACTCACCTCTCGGCATACTCAACCACACTTTCCCACTCACTTCATCATGGCCAATCACTCGAGCACCACACTCTATATATCGTCCATCAACACACACTTTCTTATGATTGTTCGTCAGCAGATTCAACGTGTTCATTTCGCACGAATGCAACGTTTCTCCCCACGTTAAATACACCACAAACATATCACCCAAACTAAAACTTTCCACCATATTCGATACGACACGATCGTTTATCACCAAACGTTTGTCTGTACTTATTCCAACTAGTACATCCTGAATTTTTTTAAATTTCAAATAACTTTTAAAACTGCTATGATCTTATAATTATCACGTAATCATTGTTTTTACTAACTTAATTATCATTACAACAGTTATCTCTATGAATTCATCAATATTACACCTATTCGCAATCATTTAAATATATTCAAAAATAAACATTATGTTGAAAATATTTCATTTACTAACAAATACCCATCGCAATACTAATTTTTGAGGCAAATAAACTAATGACCATATAGAATACAATCATCCCAAATAATAAAATTTTCACAGCTACACAAATGAATAAGCAAAAAAGAATAAGTGAAAACATAAAAAACAAACAAAAAAACCAACGAACCAGTTGCTTATTATATTGACAATCGAAAATTTTCGTGTTATAAAGACGTTCAAAGTCAATGAAATGCACCATTTCATCGCCAAATTCTTCAATATCCTTCACATGAATCCACTCTCCACTTATGGCTTCCATCAAAATGCCATTCGCAGATGTCGGTATCTGATAACACAACGCTTGCGATGCTTCACATACATCTTTGCTGGAAGAAAAAATTTCGAATTCTTAAACGAATTTTTTTTTTGAGACCATTACGAATCGCTCACGCAATATGCCTTATGTTCAGTATGCAATCTATAACCAAAATCTAAATCTAAATTTCAATATCAATCTGATCCCTTTGATTGCACCTCAGATCCTAGCGAACGGAACAGCTAAGTAGATTAAATTTTACTTTGAAACTTTCAAGCGCAGATTCTGCACTTCATTATTATAACACAGCAAATTACACCATTATCATCAATATTCCAAACATAACATTACATTCACACAATAAAATGTCACCTTACCTCTTCAATCCATTCGAAGTCATTTCGACAGATATCAGTCTATACTCAGGATATGCACTTAATGCGCTAAAATGATTCTCACCATCATAAGTCAAACAAAATACGGGCACCTCACTATGCGGCGATAAATAACCAACATCATTTCCACTGAACACCTCTCGTTGTGTCAGTTTTCCATCGTCAACAAATTCATCTGAAATGAAACTGAATCAACTGAAAAAACTTCAATTCACTAAACAAATGAATTTATGCAATTGATTCAACTTAATTCTCAAGTTTCAAGGTTCTTTGAATCATGTTGTTTCTTTAGCAGTTTCTTTTCAGAACATTCTCACGAATTTTTGTTCACTCATTAAAAACCCAAGAGTACTTCACAACTATCAGCTTAAAATTTAAAACCGTTCCTATTCTCGCAAGTACATTCATTCCACCAAAACTGAAGACACTATAGAATAAATCTCAAACTTTGCTTGCTCTCGAATTTCACATATAATTAACAATAAGAAACTGAATCAAATATATACATAAACTCACATAGTGCGAACAATCCTCCAGTTAAATAAAATAAAACTTTCTTTCCACAAACACAAATTTCACAGATTGTTTCTGGCAGTTCAACGGTGACATTGCCTAATGGCGATACATTCTTATTCAAATGCGTCAGACAAACTTCTTCTGAAAAGGCGATCGATTCATTTCACATCAGCAATAATTCCAATCTTTCAATCATAATTTGTACGAAATCCCCAAAATTAAAATTCACTTCAATTTTGCTGCATTTTATACGAGAAGGAGTAAACTGAGACGCTCGTTTCGCACAACCGAATATACGTTATGGCATTTAGGATCCTCTTCTGTTATGCACAACCGACAATTAAATGAAGCAAAAATGACTGATTATCTTCACTACTTTCATATGTCATACCAAAACGATTATTATCCATTATTGCAAAGATCTTCAAAATATTCACCAAAAACTCAACACAATACCCCAAAAGCATTACTGCAATACAAATGTTGCACAAATAAGCGAACAAATCCATATGAAAAGTTAAGATCAACCAAAATAACTAATAAAAACAACGATACAAAATTAAATCAACAACTTACTTCCTCTAATTGTAAATACAGTCATATCATGAATCGTATATACGAACTCAAAATAAAGTGCCATAAAATTTCCGCTTTTCGTTAAATAATAAAAACAATTCCATTCGCTTTTATCCCACCACAACGTCACAATACCCGTCTCAAATTTGAATCGATATTTCAGTGAGAAATTATTATTGTTCAGCGACCACCATTCAACTGAAATCAAATTCAATGAGATGAACTCAATTCAACTCAAAAAAAATCTTATGATAATATAAATAAATCCAAAATTCTGTAATTCAATGCCGATATCAACCAACTTTCATCGGAATTTCTCTGCGTCGAATGCACTCGAATCGCGAGTATATCCGAACTGCTATTCCACGACATCCACACCACATCACCACTCGTATCCTCTATCTTTCCCAAATCAAATTCTGATAAGATTTGTCCGTTCCGCTCGAAAAATATCAACTTTCGATGCTGATCTCTTCCAATAGCACTCATCACAACAACATTTTGCGAAGACCTGCGAAAAATTACTCAAATTATCAATAAATGAGAATCACAATAATTTTGAACAACAACACGACTAATGTAAAGCAATAATAATGTAAATGCAATAATAACATTAACAACAATTTCTAAAGCAATAACAATAACATCAACATAAACAAATAAAAATGCAAAAACAATGAATACAACACAATAAATTTTTGAATCTGCCTTTTCTAAATCAAAACCTGATTTAGAAAAGGCAGACTCAACTCAATCGAACAATCGAAATCCAAACCTGTAAGTGATAGCTTGATACAAACACGACACTGTCTGCAATCTACTAATCAAATCACCCTCATCGTTCCATAAACACGTCCTCCTCACCAAATTCTCTTCATCCACAAAACTTATCACAACAAACTGTGAATCTTGACTCCAAGTGAACATTACTTTATGCGAATCGAATTCACTCAATTTCAATTCTTCATTCGTTTCTGACTGCAATAATAATGAACTTTAATAAAAATGAATGATAATGACAACATTAAGTTGTAATAATGATAGCAATAACAAAAATGACAAATAATGGAAGAATGATAACAATAGTAACAATAATAATGAAAATTTCACTGCAGTAACCTCATCAAGTTTCTTCCGACCTGATGGCCCTTGGAACTGAGTTTCCCTCGATCCCCATCCAACACTCATCAGCTCACCTAAATTTGGAACAATTCGAATTCCACAATTAATAAAGACGACAACAATAACAATAATAATAGCAGTAATAACGATAAAAACAATAATAATCATAATAATAATCTGATTGTAAGAATAATAAGCTTAATGAATACAACTGTAACAACGATAAATGTCTCAAGTACAATATCACAGACTCACTTTGACCAGCAGTAGTGGGATTCAGTGGTCCCTCGTTGATTATATCAAATTCTCGAGATACGAAATAAACTTTTTCCCGAGTCGTTACCACTAAGATGTGTGTGTCTGGTGACCATGAGCCACCAGTTACTTCCTCATTTATTATTTCAACTGTGTCCATCTCGTATGAATTCATCAACTTTAATAATAATAATAATATAGAGTTAACAATGGGATTCATAATAACAACAATAAAATCGTAACAATCAACCGTAATAACGATATTCATAAATGTAAATTTATAAAGAAAATACCTTCATAAAATTATTCACTATTGCCGTGCCATTTGAAAGAAGTGTGAATGTGGTTGCATCGTCATACAGATATTCAAACATTATCACTTCATTACCATTCAGCTTATCGGCCCAGTCCATTTGGGTCTGCAGATTGGATTTTGAAATTATTGGTACCATCAGAAACACGAATCATTGATTGGTCACCGGCGTAATAGTTGTGAAAATATATACCAAGTGTAAATGTGAATTTAACTTTAAAAATGAACCCAACCTTCTCTCTTTTACGCGGATCCAATTGAACAATTTCATTCTGGGTGGCAAGATACAATGAAGGATTCACTGGTTCTACACATACATGGCGTACTTCTGAAATTTATCAATAATAAAAAAATTCAACAAACGTAATCTTTTCCGTATTCTTTCTTAAACTGACCAACATGCATCCACTCAAGAATTTCACACTCATACCAATTGAAATAAACTGAATATTTATAATTCTAAGAATGGAATAATTGAGAATACATTTTCGATGTAATCATACGTTGATTGATTTACATAAATGAAACATTGTGAAAATGGAAGGCAGAAAATTAAATCTAACCTTTGAATATTGACTTTGATATTGAATTGGCATTATTTTTGTTAGTAATTTCATCCGGCACGAACAGTCTTTCCGCATAACGTAACTTCAGATTCTTGTCCATCTGCAAGGAGAATAAAAAACTGAACTGTGTAAAAAAGTGCAACTGTAAATTAACTTGAAATCATGGCGTTATCGATGAAATGATAACGATCATCACAAACTCATAATTTTACTCATAACACCAATCAAACAATAACGATACCAATGATGTCCTAATGATGATTAAATAACTGCACATAACAGTACTAATTTCAGTAAACGGATAAGCAAATCATCATATCATAATAAATCAAACAACTGCACAATTGTACAATTGCACAGTTGCTTGTTGCAATCGGAACAATGTTACTATTTCAATTGCCTTCCAATGATTCTGACAATTGATTTTTGAACACAAAATGGAGTTCTCTAGACGGATCACTGTTTTCTGATCAATATCAATCCATACAACTTGCAACAATGGCAAAAAAATTCCGAAATGAAATTCCATTCCACACACTATTTTCAATCGCTCACTTCGATGAAAAAAGCCGAAGAAAGCGGGTTACTGATAAGTCGCTTTCACATTAGCATGTGTTAGTGTTGTGCCAAATTAGCACTGGCTGTTTGGCATGCGCTCTCAAATAACTCAAGAGAAATGCTCAAACGCTTTTCGTGGAAGGGGCAATCTTGATGTTTTCTGTCGTATTTTTAAACGTCTCCTTTAATTTCTTCTAAAGAGTTCGGCTTTTCTCATTTTTTTGCCAATTTTAAAAATCTTTCTGTTAGTTTCTGATTACTTCAAGAACGACGATTACACTGTTTCTTATCAATGATTCCGTCAAAAACTTAACAGTTTTGGTTTTCTCGCAGGTTTGATAGTAAAATCTTGCAATTTTAATTGCTATGTTCCGATGATTTTACCTTTAAAATTGCTTCTTACAGATGAGCAGTTTGTCGTCTGAATGCCCGAAAGGAGATTCAGTTGCGCCTCAAAAAGACGGCACAGAACAAGCACTGTCAAATTCTCATTCCAATAATGATACTTCGGCTTTGAATCGTATGATTTCTTTGGATTCATCCAACAATCTTACTGCTGAAAATGCTGGTAAAGATAAGAGCAAGCATAAATCCAGGTCTGACTTCACATTCATCAGGGAATTAGGTTTGTTCTCTTCTCTTGCTATCACTGTTTTTTTTTGTTGTTTTAATTATTTTCATTTTTGCTTTCATTACAGATAATATTATTATTGCTTTAAAATAATGAAAATTTCAGGTGAAGGCTCTTTTTCAACTGTACATTTAGCCAAAGAGAAAAGTACAGATCGAGAGTTTGCCGTAAAAGAATGTTTCAAAAAACAAATTATTCGCGAGCGTAAAGTGCAGCAAATCTATCGTGAACGGGAGGTGATAATTTTTTGTTATTATTCGATTTATAAACCCAGTGATCAGCAGTGTTTTCATATAATCTTAACAATAATAAAATTGTTATCGTTTAGAGACTTGTTATAGCTGTAATCGAGTTATCTGAATTGAATTCTAGGCAATGGCTATACTATCGAAAAAAGAGAATTATCACCCGTTTATTGTGAACATCTATTGTACATTCCAAGATCGCGAGTCTCTTTACATCGTTATGACTCTTGCAAAGGTATCTTCATTTGTGTGAATTTCCTTGCTGAATGCTATTATTTTGAACCACAATTTTGCAGACATTATGAAAGCATATAGTCTTATCACGTGCTCTTATCAGTTGTATTGATTTATTCTTATGATCTGTCAAATAGCGCTATCAATTACAATGCTCATCTTATCAGTAGCAATTGTTTCAGGGTGGTGAATTGCTTCATAAGTTGAAGAAATGTAAGAAGTTCGATATCCCAACGACTCGTTTCTATACGAGTGAAATAGTTTCAGCACTTACGTGCATACATTCACACAATATTATTCATAGGTACGTCATTTTCGTAATCTGTATATATCATAATAATTCTCTGTTCCATCTGTTACAATGATTCACCTGTATGGTATTGATACTGAATACTTTTTTTGATAATTGTATCTAAAACAATATTTATTTGATAATAGTAATAATGATAATAATAATAATAATGTTATTGCTGGAATGTACTCATTCGATGTTTCCAAACACATTGGTAAGTGAATGAAGCAACAATGTTGAATCTTTGAAGGGATCTCAAACCTGAAAACATACTTTTGTCCGAGAGTGGACATATTCTGATATCGGATTTCGGCTCGGCATGTATTCTCGGCGTGAAAACACCCGAACCGGAGCAAGAAGAAACTGACGAATCGCATAGACGAAGGTGAGTGTGCTCGATGCTGAAACTTTTATTCATTTAATGAAGGTTCTTTGTATACTCAACACTATTACATATTCATTGAAACAGTAGTCGTGTCGTTGTTATTTTACTAAAAAAGACAATTAACCAAAGAAACGTTCATATTGTTGGGTAGAATTTAGTTGGTTACCAATGAAACGTAAAATAAAATTGCAATTTCAGGAAGCGTTTGGTGTCGTTCGTCGGTACGGCTCAATATGTTAGTCCAGAGGTGTTGAACGGTCAAGCTGTTGAGCAAGCTTGTGACTATTGGGCATTGGGTGTTATTATGTATCAGTTTTTAACTGGTAAACATGCGTTTCATGATGAGAGTGAATATTTGATCTATCGTAAAATATTGAATGCTCAATACGATCTACCAAAAGATATGCCCGCACAAGCCAGTGATTTGATTCAACGTTTGCTGGTGGTGGACATGGCAAGTCGATTGGGTTCAATTAAAATGGGCGGTGCTGACTCGGTGAAACAACATCGTTTCTTCGAAGGGGTTGACTGGGCAAACCTGGAAAATGTTAAACCTCCACAATTGGATGTTTCGTGATAAGAATGTCGTCATTATTATTTCATGGTATTGTAATGGTTATGGTCCGCTAAACAGATTATATGATTGATTTGTTTGCTTAATGTTGATGCCATGCAGTAGCTTAGTGATAGGATCGTTAATTTATTTTCTTATTTTTTGATATTGCCTCATTTGTATCGATACTGAACATTGAATTTCTGTGATGCACGTGCTTCATCATTTCTGTATGAGCAATACGCATTTTATTAATATTCTTTGTTGAACAGCTGGATTAGGTTGAACTGAAGAATCGAATTGTAATCATTCCGATTGCTGTAATCAAAGTGAATCGATTTACGAATAAACTTTTATCATCATAATGAAGAGCTGATTGAAGTGTTTTTATTATTGATATTTCTGATTTGTTAATAGCATCACAAAAGAATTATGAGAGAGAATCGATGAGTTAAAGTAAATAGAGAGTCACCATCAAATCAACGAAACAATTGAATCGCTAGAGATTTTGACTGGTAATATTCATAGTATTGACGTTGTTAATGCTGCCGCATCGCCGATTTCATTGATGTCCTCTAGTCGATTCGAAGATCTTAGTTTGAAGCTGGACTGAGCGTCCCGTCGCATTCCCACGATTTGGGTCATTTTTCATAGACTAAACATTTGAACCTCTGCATGTGAACATTACCGTTTCAGATTGCTTATCATCATTAACACTGCTATCATAATGGGACCGTTATTGAGTTCATTGTTGGATTTTGATTTGAAAATCGGGTATTGTTTGGCACGTATGTGGGCAGATATGATTGGAAAGTTGTCAGTTGGAAAGAAAGTTGAACAAGCAATTGGATCAATCCGATAAATCGGCAATGGGATTCGAAATAATGGGATCACAGACTGAAGCACAATATGCCATATCTCAGGCTCTGATAATAATCCGTACTATACCACCATAGGGATTTCCATCTTCATGGTAACTCTGCTCTCACATATGCTCAGTAACATGTAAATTTTTGATTCCGCAGAACCTCTAGATCCAGAAAAACAAATTTTGTCGAACAGTTCTGCTTACGTGAGGAGGTACAGCTATTTTCTTCAAGGTATCTCAACTAGCGCAATGAGGCTATAGCACCACAAGGGCTACATATTCTGGCTTACGGTACTCTCAGATTTGCCCAGCAACATATAAATTTCTATACACCATTTTATTCCACAGAACCTGAGGACTTAGAAAAGCACATATCTTGTCGGGCGATTTTGCTTACATGAGAAGATATAGCTATTAAAGCTATCTCAACTAGCGCAGTAATACTCATTGATATACTATGCATCGATCGCTCGCTATAGATCAATCTACACGTTACTATGGGAATATCGAAGTTGCCATTTTCAGGACCACCGTCTTCTCAGGTTTGCCCAGGAACACATGAATTTCTTTACATCATCAGATCCAGCAGAACGTCTACATTCAAAAAACATAATTTTGTTGAGCAATTCCTCTTAATAGAGGAGATATACCTATTTTCTTAATATTATGCACTTTTCCACCTTCAAACCTACCGTACTCTCAAGTTTGCTCAGTAAGATATCAACCATTGTGCTCCATTCGATCCAGCAGACTCTCTAGATTCAGAAAAACATATATTTTGTCGGGCGATTTTGCTTTGTTGAGGAGATATAGCTATTAAAGCTAAATCATATAGCGCAGTGATACTCATTGATATATTATGCATTGATCGCTCGCTATAGATCAATCTACATGTTACTATGGGAATATCGAAGTTACCATCTTCAGGACCACCGTCTTTTCAGGTTTGCCCAGGAACACATGAATTTCTTTACATCATCAGATCCAGCAGAACGTCTACATTCAGAAAAACATAATTTTGTTGAGCTTTTTTTCTCAAAATGGAGGTGACACAGCCATTTTCTCCAAGGTATTTCAACTAGCGCAGTGGTGCGATAACACCACAAGAGTTACCATATTCAAATTAGCTGTATTCTCAGGTTTGCTCAGCAACCCGCAGTTTCTTTACAAATCGACTTCGAGAGGTTCTCTCCTTTCAGAAAATTAACATATGTTGTCGAGCGATTTTGAATGCTTCTCTTAGATACAGCTGAATTAGGTTAGATATGTTGTATAGCTAACAAGTAAGTAATTTCATTGTAAGTAATTTCATTATGCCTTAAAACTTTATGCCAGTGTTCTCACGCTTGAATACTCATTTATCCTCATCTGTAGTCTGGCAGGTCGTCATTATCTCCCAACAAAAATTAGCTAGTTTCATGCATAACGTCAGGAGCAAGTTGTAAACTGGTCCGGAAATGGCTTAGTGAAGTTAATTTTGATGAAAGATGTTAATTTTGAAGTTAATTTTCTGGAATGAAACAATATTTTTAGCATTGAACCTTATTCATCAGTTGAAGAATGTGAGCCTCTCAATGAGCATTTAGAAAGGAAACGAAACATTAGTCTGTTGACTCCCTTTTAAGTTACTCTCTTAACATCTCCAAACTACCCTCCATGTGGTATTTTCTCTCCAAATGAGATCACTACATAAAAATGTGATGTGTTTTCAATTTTGAACTTTTCATGCGTCAAAGGATAATACATTAACAGTCTCTCAAGTGATTACAGTTACTGTCACGTGTATTCGTATTGTCATTTGTACGTCTTATCATGATGTTCACACACGATTTTCATGATGCACACTTTCAAATGCTCTCTATGCCCAACTTCTTCCAGTATTCAGACTGAGCACATGATCTGATCTAGCAGTTGTTCTGCACGTATTAAATGCTTCAATCGAAAGATTAAACATTCGTTATCGCATATGCCTAAATATATGAATATTCACTTCGAAAGTGATACTGACAAACTCACGCAATTATTAAAGAATCTTTATTACGTGTCAAATCAATAACATCACACAGTAATGGAGTAGAACTGAATTTGAAATCATGAAGTGAACCTAAAATTACCAAAAACAAAACAAACGCACCGATAAAAATCATAAAAATCATAGGAATTTAAACGAAATATTTGAAAACGTCAAAATATCAAATTTATACCGTACAATAGAATGCAATAAAATGTGATCTGAACCTGACTGAGCAATCAAATTAACAAATTGATGATAATGATGATGATAAAGTCTTAAAGTAATGATAAACCGTAATAAGTAGTCATCACAATGAAAGCAATAAATCAACAATGGATTTACTGCATGATTGTTAACGATCAGTTGGACGATTGAAATACTTTAGTAGGTTCAGCTTTAATTGAATAGCTCAATGTTATAACTCGCATTCGTTCATTTTTGTAATCAATTTTCATTCAGGAGCGTAGAAAATTGTTTTCATCATCTTTTTTTTGAGACATTCACTCCAGTTTCATTGAAAATTCACCCAAATTTGAGCGTTCTTTCAATATCGCAAACAACTCATTTATTCATTTACCTATTTTATTCGTATTCACTTCTCACTTTTTTGCTTATTAATCAACAAAATCTGCACATCCATTACATTCGTTCCAGTCGGTCCAGTTTGTACATGACAAACACCGTCTTGGAACTTCTTCCAGAAATTGTACGAGTCGTTGTTGCGCAAGAATTCATTCACATCGTTCAATTTCAACTCTGAGCCTTCCTTAGCAATCAGCGCCAAATCCTCACTGGTCAACACCGCACCGGCCGCCTCAGTCGGACCATCCTGACCGTCTGTTCCCGAACTTAGCAACGCGAATTGTCCTTGGAGATGCTGTGCGGTGTTCTTCTCGAGTAACTTTGAGAGTGCCGAAAGGACGATTTGCTGATTGCGACCACCTTGTCCTTCGCCGGTCACCTTAACGGTCGTTTCACCGCCGAACAAAATCGCAATGCGATCTGCAATGTGTTATGGTGACACTGATTTTATTTTCAGCACTGTTATGATAACGATAACGAAATGATCGTGTTATTGTTAGCATTATTACAATTATTATTGTTATCCATATTATCCATATTACTATCCAATTATTATCCATATTATCAATACTCTAGCAACATTGATCCCATCACGATTATATTCCTTTTATAATGGCTAATTGTATTATAGTAATCACTATTACCATCGTTGTTACCCTTCTGCACTTAGCTCTCATTCTATGTTCCTCTCATTTCGCAAGCATTTTGCTCGTTTCATTCTCTATTCCTCCTAACATTCCACTATGAAATAAACTGCAGTGAAATAGCCATAAAACATGGATAGCTATAAAACCATAAAACATGATCACTTCAAATAAAAATGCAAATTAGTAATGTTGTTACTGTTATCACGATTTCCTTCACATAACCAATGTTATCAAAAAAGAAATAACTGTGAAAATCGAGAACAAATTAAACAATTTTGGAAATTTCAGAAGACAGCTGCAAATGAGAAATGAGCCGTTCGGCTGTCATACCTTCATCTGGGCACTTAATGTTGATATTCGCCTGATTCAGACTCTCTAAAGCGCTCTCCGGTTTCACTCCATCCACAAGAATTTGATGGATCAAATCGGCCAGTTGTTCTCCGAAATGAGTGGCATCCTCAGCGATTGTTGTGCTCGCCGTATGGCATAGGAATCGACTTTCTCTCAACGAACTTTGCACACCTTGTATTGCCGTTTGATTGTTGCTGATTATTGTGTTGTTCACATCAACATCCTGAAATCATTCATATCTACCACTCTAAGCATAACTTTTAGTCCAATGACAATTTTGACAGTTCACTATCAGTGAGTATCGCTGAATTATTATCACTACAGAAGAAGCTCATAACAAAAATAACGATTTTATTCCTTGCATCTCACCTATATGGAATTTATAATCTATTGAAGGAATTGAATTGAGTTGTTTTTCACAAAAAATTCAATTTTCAAAATGATTCTCTATAGAGTGCGATCACAGAACAGATCATAGTATTAGATGCGCTGAGTAAACACATGAAAATTGTCAGTTATCTGTTTCATAATCGACACGTGATGAATGATTTTTCACATGATGGAATAGCATTTTTTTCGAGATGCTGTTGACCGAACGAACCATTTAAGAAAAAAACTAAGAATGTGTTGTTTACTGATTGAGAACTATTCACTTTCGTCAATGATCATGACAAATTATTGTATCGCAATTGCTCACTGAATCAATAAATTCAAAAATCAATTTGAAAGTCACTTCAATTTCACAACTTTCAACGTGATTCGAACGGAATTTTGAAATGCATTTCACGCAGAATATGATAATTCCAATACACGTTGAGCGTACATATGAAATGTGCTATTAAACTCTACCGGTTTTTTTGGTTTAACCATAGCCTCCTGTTGTAGTGCGTGTTGAACATTCTCTGGAATCGCATCCCATGCGTCCAAAGTTTTCAGCACGTGGATTGGACTCTCGTTCGACATCGATGTCTGATCGATGACCGTTGGTCCACTGGCGATCAGATCTACTGGATCACCGACAATATCGGATATGATCACCGAGACAACCTCAAATGATAGCGATAAGTCCAGTGATGATAACGAAATGAATGATTATAGAAAGTAATTATTTATAGCAATAATTTGAACAATAATAATAATAGCAATACACAATTCATTACCAAACATCTATGTGATACCTAGCTTTCAATGTAGGATTAAATAAAACGATTTTAATAATAACAATGATGCTGATAACAATAATATAACAATGATAAATAACAGTACTAAGAGTAATAATTACCAATAGTGATTGTAGCTATAATCATAAACAATTATAATAGTAATAATAAATAATAATAACAACTGATGATAAAAGACAACAATAAATACCAGTATTGAAACAAAAAACCTTGGCAGGATGGGCGATCTCAGCTAATTTTCCACCCTTCAGACGTGACAATGCTTGACGAACACAATTCAGCTGCTTTATTTCAGCACCTCGCGATGTCATCGCCTTTATCGTGGTCAGTTTGTCGGATAGAGATATGGAATTCGTTGGTGCTGGCAGAAGGGCTGATCCACCTCCTGAACATTAATAATCATGAATTTGGTGGTGAATACACAAAATCATTGAAAACAATTGTGTTGTGCAATTAGCAAATATATGAAATTATTACATTTTACTATCATTGCAATAACTGTCATTATTTGTATGAACAAGAGAAATACCAAAAAGAAAAAATATTAAAATGTGGATTATCATTATTGTCAGCATGTTAGAATCACTCTCAAGACGATGAAATTCATTGTTATTCGAATCGCTCTGCTAGTGAATGAGCATTTTCGATAGCTCAGTGATGAGCATTCGATACCCTTTAGAAATCCTCGCAAAACCTTATTCTGCTTTAAAAAATCATGTTTTCAAGAAGTTTTAGCACTGTATAAGCGGCGATATATCTATTACTCACTATTATCATTCTATATTTCTCTCCGTTCTCGAGCTCTTTTTCATTTTCATTCTTTGTTCCTCTTTCCATTTCACAATCGAGTAAAGAGCATTCATCAACTCCAACCTGATATTAATACAATGAATAGATCATTTGGATCACGCAAATGCCTGGCCATCGCTTCAATTCTCTCCGCATTAATGCAGGCATCTTCATCTGGCAGATTATTCGTTGCACCTTCGAAAAACTGCGTCACTATCCTCGCTCCGGATGGTCTGAAAATTTTCACACTCATTTACCTATAACAACAATAATTTCAACAATTTATCAATCGTTCCAACAACTTTATGAAATTGTTATCATTATGACTTTATGATCATAAAACGTTATTATCAGCATTATCAATTTTTTGCTTCTGACAATCGCCACGCCACCATCGTAAAACTGAACAGATGATATATGATTATCGTTACTGTTATCACTGTCCCATACAGTGATCATTATTCCACTACTATATGTGCTCATACTAATTTGGAATAAAATTCAGCAAGTTGGCCAATCAAGTGACAATTGCAAACATTTTCGCAATTGTGTTTCTGGGCACACTCGCAATTCCCTCGACCACATGACCACCGATCGATGCCTCTGCTCCTTGCACCATACCCAGGGCTGCCTTACCGACCGCTGCCAGATGCACATTATGATTCAACTGATATATGCGTTGACCAACACTCAACTGTGATCCGGTCACTTTCAACGCCTTCAAGTGAAACATTTAAACATTTTCTCATTCGATTCATTTGACAGCATTGATTACCACCTCATTGGAACGGAGAATTATTTTAGTCATTACCATTACAATAATCAGTATCAGTACTATTGTTTTATGTGATTATTATCGTTAATTAAGATCAACGTTGTCTTCATTAAGTGTATCGCTTCTTCAAACCGCTCTAGATTTGTAACAGAAACTGTGACAAATTGCAGAGTGTTAGTTGTGAAACTGATTGACGTTCACCACGATCACTAATGAATGCGATTAATGTGGAGGATTTGCTTTTGACTGATTAAAAAATTGCATCATATCAGTCAGTGTGATACATAATTGGTTTAGTTTTAATCTGTCATAGCGATATCAACAGCTACTCATGCATTTTTAGCGATTGATGGAAATTGTTAACTATTCTCCCTGAACATTCATTGAATTCAAACTCCCTTATAAGAATTTTCATTCTTTTCCAGGCACTATAGTCACTCTCATCTCTTTTATACGTTGAAAGCATTCTCTTGTTGACATTTTCTCATTCATTCCATGAAACGTTCAAAACAATTTCTCATTCTTGTGTGCATACTCTCTCTTACTGTTGACTGACTGTTCTATTGTTAAGGTGGTAAATATCAAGAGGAATGCCTTGTTCAGATGGATTACTGCAATAATTGTTTGAGCGATATGATATCAATAATATTTGTGTGCGACTAAAGATGATAAGCAATGAGAATATGAACAAAATACTCTTGCAAATGATAACTTCCAAAGCTTAAAGCTCTCAAATACTTCCCACTGATTATGAGCTAAACGAACGACCAATAGTTGTGAATTGTAACCGAGGCGCATTCATCTGCACCGTAGATTCATAGCAAGTTATTGCCTTATAATTACTCATTCAACAAATTAGTTAATAATGATAACAATTGGAATAATAATCTCAGAAATTGTAATAACAACAACATAACAAATCAGTGTAAGATCAGCGATCAAGAAAAAAGCAGGAGATATAAGAATAATACAACGATAGATAAAGTAATGAGGAATAAGTGGAGCACTTACAGTTCTAACTCGTTCATAAGGTTGTACCGCTGAGATAGCAGCACGGAAAGCTCGAACACATACGAATCGCAGTTCATTCATATTGCTTAATGCAGATTGTTGTTGTTGTTGCGCTGATGTTGTGCTACCTGAATCAACACAACGCTGATATTACTCTCAAAACTCGCACAATAACTCAACGACTTTTGATCACTCTTTTCGAGTAATCCAACAAAATCACTTCCCAATCGCTTCATTACGACATTAAATCCTATTCAAGTGGAACAAATCTGCAATCATTCACTTCAAAAACATCCCATCCACTAAACTGCATTGAAGATAGATGAATGTGATGGCAAAGATAACAAATGAATTGATTGACCGAATGGAATAAACTCTTAAAATTCTGAATGAATTCAAAAACGTTCAAATGCTCGTCTGCATGATGCTAGTCGGTAGTTGAATTGCATTGAATCGAATTGAAATGAATTGAATCAAAAGTTAGCGATAGATGATGCTGATCGTGAGTGATAACAAAATTTGCGATTGATTTTGTAATCAATCGGTGAACTGTGTGGTCGATAAACAGTCTCCATACGTAATCTCAATAATCAAATGCATTGTTGCGTACTGTTGTTATGTTCGATTGAAAAAAAACACCAAAATTTTATCACTTCATCACTTATCATTCAGCAATACAATTCAATACAGAATGGCATGAAGTGAAATCGAATGAAAAAAAAATTGTTATACATTTCAATTGTTATTAATATTATCATACTATTAGTGGCTATGTACAATTCTATTGTGCACATCAAACACATTCAGAATACTCTAGAAGGAAGTATCAAATAAATTAGAGTCACATCGAACACACACAAAAAAAATGCGTGCTATCTTCAAAATCATAAGCACAGTTCACTTTACCGGTCAACATTTTGCAAATGTGAACAAGAGACAAGAGGTTTTTGACTTTCATTTATTGCATTCTTGATTTTACAAAATTTCACACATTACTCTGTTACATCCATATTTGTTGTTTCTTAGAGTTTGTGAAAAATTTTGATACTTTTAAACACTGAATACAATTACTATAATTTGCATACAATTACAGAAATCATATTAAACACATAATATTAAAAAAATGAAAATGTGTGCATAAAATTGAGTTTGAGCATTGAATTTCAGTAAACATTTCGCTGGTTGCGAATGGGAGTCATGCAGAGAAAACGAAGAATTTGAAGGGGAATTCACAGAAATTGAAAAGGGTTTTTCTGATGACTGAATGATGCAAATGATCAAAGTCGATATAATGATCAGAGATTACTTTTTCAGTTACAGATGAGCAGTATTAAAAAAAAACAATATGGTCTGAATCACTGAAGGTATCACAAACCAGTAATAACAATAATATCGCAACCAGTAACAATATTATGAATAAAATCATTCATATGACCAATAATAGGTCATAGTGATTATAAGGATAAAACAAAAATATTATCACTCATAACCACAAAAACAAAAAGAATATGAACAATAATGGTAATGACAAGAGGACGAATAAAACAGACTTTACCTGAGTTCAAGTGTTTGTCTCCAATGGGAATAGTGATAATATCAGTGGCAGCGCTTGATGAAGCCTTTTGTAAGTGACTGTTCGAAAAGAAGTTATTTTTGCGATTGCCGTGCACTTCGTCCTGTCCTTTCATAGTTTTTTGATTGTCTCCATTGAATTTGTTTTTGTATGACGCATAAACTGCTATCAATCATTATTTGATATCATTATTACTATGACTAACATGACAATATTATTATTATTATTATTATTGTATTACTATTAATAGTATTATTGATGTCATTATTATTCTTATTATTACTGTTAACATTATTATTGTATTGCCATTTAAAACATTCCATTCATTCAGTTCACTTCTTCATTTACTCATTGATTTCTGAATTCGAGTTGACTATTAATTTTTAAGTTCAAATCAGATTACAACCAGCAACCAACAAAGCAAAATAAATAGTTTTCAGGCAAATGTTGACATTTATCATTTGCTAATGAATAAAATCGATTACTTTTTGATCTTCTATTAAAGACACTTTTGATACTGATAAATGACTGATAATTTATGATCGCTTCTTTTGAACAAATTATCAAATCAACAGCGAAAGCGATTCATTATTCAAGATAGTGCTCATGCATCGCTTATGAAACACATCTCAATGCGACACAATCGAAAACGCTCGTTTGCATCATCTCAATTTCAACGATTATTATGTCCAGATTTGAAATAGCAATTTGCCATTTCTCTCATATGATCGTTACAATTCTGAACACAATCAACACTGTGTCAATTCAAAGAGAATTACATCCAGTAACTCTATTGTATTCTTTTCACTGTCAGCATATTCCTTTGAAGCGGAAAGTTATCCAGTTATGAATTCATCATACGAAGACTAAGTGACTAAATGAATCCATGATTGAGTGACTAAATGAATCTATCCGCAAACGGATGAATGACTGAATGAATTAGTAAACAAATAAAATGATAAATGACTAAACAAAATGACACACATAACTAAAATAATAACTGAATAAGCAGTCTCGATAACTATCACAAATGGTATTTTCAAGTTCATGAACGCATCGAACCGTGATCAGCTTCAGGTCTTTTTAATGCATGTTGCTACCTAGCACACATATTAAATTATTAAACGCAAATAATTGCATTAAATACAATGTCAAACATACAATACAACAATAATACTAACAATAACAATCAAACTAATAATAGTGTCATGAAGGTCACATCTAGCATCGCCATATGCGGCATAAATCAACCCAGCAATCACCAGTCACTCACTCACTTCAGTCAATCACCGCTTCAAATCAAAATCGCTTGATCATCGCATTTCGAATATTTCTATTGTGCATTCAAAAGTTGCTCATTCCACGTTACCGTCATGTTCATACTTCCCGTTTACGAGATTTTCACCTCTGTATCACCTAATGATAGTACTAAAATAATGAGTATCCTCCATTTTGATCATGTTATCTGCAAAATTGAGCATTTGGCTAATGGTTTTCACCATTATAACATAATTATCGCACTGCACCGCTGCTCTTTTCCCTCACTTCTGTTTGCAATTTGCCATTTCACGAACATTTTTGCAAACGGCTAATCCGAAATTTGTTCCGGCTAAGCTTCCACCAAACCAGTTCATCGAGATCACAAGTCTGTTGATCATTATTCGATTATCATCACTATGACGACAAAAATGAGTTGCTGGACTTGTCAAGATGATGTTTTGAAGGGATTCCGAAAGAATGCAAATCTCATCATCAAATAATAATTTGTTGATTGCAGATTTGAAGAAGCTGCTAAATGAATTTTCAATTTTGAAGAAACAATGGTACAAAACTATCCGAAAATGATTTCACTCTCCCTCATAATAATTATTCTCAATTGTGATTATTCAGTGAGTGGAGTTGCGGATAAAAATGATTATGCAAAAATTCTATGTGAGTTACTGAAATTAATTATTTGTTTGAACAATGCTGATAGGAAGTTCACGATTGATTTCAAATGTTTTTAGATGATTATTGCTTCATTGGCAAGTTAGTTGATTGGATTATATAGTGAGTTGTTGAGAGAAGAAGAGAATGAAAATGAAGTAAGAGTGTGAGAAACCAGAGAATTATAGATTGATAACATTATTTAGTATCGATGGAAATAAAAATAAGAATAATTTAAATTAGAATAGTAATAATTATAATTACTTTCAGCAGTAAGTGCGATATGTTCATCAGACGGTATTATGGCACATATAGAATTCGATCGCATATTCTACGGAAGAATCTATTCGTTTAACTATTCAACAGTAAATCACTGCAATTACTATACCAAAAATAACACTAATGATATATACAATATTAATAGTAATAACAACAATAGCAATAATAAGATAATAATGAAAATAATATGGATAATGAAAAAAATTCAGAACTGCGTTCAATTCTCTTTAAAATACCAATAAATGACTGTGGCACTCGAATATCTCGCAACACAAGAAATGTCAGTTGATTTTATATTTAATAATATTTATTTTAACGATAAAAATAATAATAATGCGGTTAAATACAATACTAAACATTACGATAATATAATAACCATAATCATAACAGTAACAAATTGAAGGTGATTGATCTCATCGAGAACAAGATATACATTCAGATGGATCATCAATCTCAAACTCTCTTTGACCGTCAGTATTCATTTATGTGCCAACTAACTGTTGATAACCATAACCGTAACCATTACCATAATAATAATGAATATGATAAATATAATAATAATAAACATAACAATAATAATTACGATAATAATAACAACCATAATATCAATAAGCCTATCATTCCAATTCAACAAACTTCATGGCACCATCAGAACTATCATCAACTTATCAAAATTGTGAGATTCATTATTATCATTTTTGTTTTAAATATATTATCATTATCATTATTATTATTGCTATTATTATTATCATTACTATCATCAATATTCTCATTGTGACTGATATTATTATCACTTTCATTATCGTTACTATTACAAGCATTACAGGTACCAGAACCAGCTTCAAAACCACCAGAAGATCACCCGATACCCATAATTCCATCTTCGCAGCACCCACTCAACTCATTCCTATTCCAACAACACGCCTCAAACAAGCATGAACATATTAATAAATATACCAATCATCTGCCATTATCCAACCCATTCGAAACTAATTGGGGTAATTGGCCGATACGGTCACCGATTTCAAACCCCAACAATGAGCAAACTCAAAAATTTGGCGATCAGCTGATGAAAATTGTAAGAAGTATTTTTATTAATCAATATTATTACTAACATTATCATGATTAGATGATTAGATAGAAGCCAAAGCATGGCATGGCTCAGGCTCACAACATCAATGATATTGGTACAGCACTCGCTTTCGAGCGAAAATTTCCTCCACGAAGGGGAAGACTTTCGATTCCCGTTCGCCCAAAAGAGTTTCGCTGGAAAGCGAGTGGTGTACCAATATCATTACCATTAGTATCATTGTTATCATAATCGTTATCACCATCCTTATCATTGCTGTCATTCTTACTAACACTATTCCAGATACCACAAAAAATTGGACATCAATTCGGTGATAACCAGAACTCGCCCAATACTCCAATACCAAACAAGATCTTAACAACAAAGACAACTCAAAAACCCATAATACCAGTGAATAATTCGAATAATACTCTAAATCAAGACTGCATCACTGCAATACCTGGTACAATATCTACCAAAAATGATATCCACGATAATAATAATATTGGTAGACATGCACCTGATGGTAACACTAATATCGACGATAAAAAGCGTTACAACATCAACGAAAATCTCAACTTATCAAGAATCAATGAAATAAATTCGAACAAAATTCAATCGCAATTGATAAATCTACAAACTGAATCAAATGTTTCCTATGCAATAAAACCAAAGTCTTCGGATGAGACAATTCAAAAACCTCCAAAGTCGATCTCAAATCGAGAAGATAACACCTCCGATCGAAGCGTTGATCAAATCAATAGCAAGAAAGTCAATCATTCCATAAGGTATTATAGCGTTATGATAATTTTGAATTGTTGATTTGCTTATTAAATTATCACTACTACTAATTTACGGTTATTAATGTAATTATCAGTGATATTGTTAGCGTTGCCATCATTGTATTACTATTTTCAACGTTCATAACATAAAATTCACCCATTAAAATATCCTTTTCAGCACCGCAACAATGGATACCATTCGTATAATCGCTAAGCAAAACCTACAATCGAAGCATGATCATCGTAATAATAATAATAAGGGCAGATTGAGTGATTCCTCATCAAAACATTCCACAACTGAAATCTATTTGGAAATTCAATCAGACGGCGCTAAAGTGCCATTCGGCAATACCGTTAATGAACCTATCAAAATCGGTGATGTTATTTGGCTGGTTGTACGATCGTCCCCATCGAATATCACCAATAATAACGATAAAAACAATATGTTCGTGCATTCCTGCTATGCAACTGACGAAAACGAACTGAATAAAGTCCAGCTGATTGATAAAAATGGGTAAATTTAGTGTAAATTTTCAGTTTTTTCACTAATTTATCTCAGACTTCAAAATTTATAATCACAAATACGGTCATCAAGGTTCATAATTCATCTTATTATTAATGTAGTGTAGACAAAGACAGTAGGTAGTGCAAGAGTCCCGTTCGATTCACTATAATACATACGATAGTTTTTGTGACGATCCGATCTCGTTAATCATATAAGACAGTGGTTCTCAGGTTCGTGTGCTTTATTTGAAGATCTAGTCCACCGTTACCCTTTTAAACATCTAGGCCATCGTTACCGTTTTGGAGATCTAGGCCACCTTCACCCCCCCCCCCACTGATGCAAGAACTGATTATTTCTAACAAGCGGAAAACCGGTCCGAAAATTTCTCACCGATTTTCAATGCACTTTCTAGTGTTTTGTTACCCCCAGTTTAATTTAATTTTAATTTACACGCGTTGCCAATAAGCCTCCTTGAAAGCATATTTCATGGATCAGTTCTAGGTGATGTCAATTACCCGGATCTTTTGGATTGCTTTCCTTAACATTACCATTGCATATGGGAATCGCATAGGTTACGTCCAAATCATGTTAGCACTTTCATGATGGTATTCAACATCGCTGCACTTGTGTTCCTCAGTATTGCAATCGATCATGATTGCATGAGAAGCTATTGTCTCTGACACGCTCACTTCAAATGATTTACATGGATTCTCATTCTTTTCAGACGTGTTGTATTCACTCTCATAGCTATTACATGCGAATACCGTTCTATTGATGAGTTTTTCTCATTCACTTCGTTTCATTTCACTTCACAATTCGGATCAACTTCTCATTCTGTAGCATATACTATTTACTTGATACGTTGACGAGTGTTGACAGCCGAAATCAACAATACAGCAATCGAATTGAATTGCTCAACAGTCGAATGATCAATTGTAGAGTGTATTTGATAGAATGAGAATTTGACTTTAACTGTTGAGTGAAATGAATGAGAAATTAGCAGAAGAGGACATTTTTGGTGATAAAAGCTATGAGAGCGATTGCAACAGCAAGGAAAAGAATGAAAACCATGTTAAAACAAATGGAAACCCTGTTAGACCTAGACGAAATAATGATACTCATTGTCAGAAAATAATAAAATGAAGAGTGTCGCCATCAACTAACCGCATTTACATATTCGAGTTTAAAAAAACACCATCACAATGACATTTTATCATAAAATAACAACTGCATGAAATACTAATTTCCCGACCCCCTCCATTACCCTTTTGCACCTCCAAATTACCCAAAATATTGTCAATGGTTCTCATACGGATAAAATTGCGCAAAATGGGTGATTTCACCCTCTATGAGAACCACTGGTGTTAGAGAACCGAAACAAACAACCATATTAATAGTACGTAACTTTGGATAATTATGCAAAGAGATAACAGGTGCTAGCAGAGGCTATAATGAGGATTCAGTTCGATGATGGTAATATATCTTTTTGTTGAATTGAATCACGATCAGTGAGTTATGATTTATTCATAATCAAATAGCCATATTTCTCAAATTGATTGACGGTTTTCCATTGATTAGATATTGAATTTACATATTTTAATTTATTCATTAATAATGAATTGAATATGAGATCCTAGATCATTTCGGTTTTATTCCAATGCATCGTCATTCAATCAATTTATAGATGTCGAATATCGAATTTAACTGGAAGAATGCAGAGAATGAAAAGCGTTCACGGTGATGAGACTGTCTATTACTTCGCCATAAAGACATTCCAATTTCCTCAGTCCAATTTCGTTTACTTCATGTGTGCTGTCGATACATCACCTACATTCAGATTTCCAGTGAGATTTATCTTTATCATTTTTGTCAATCACTTATCACTATCATTCGAAATCACTGTTTAAATCTGCCATTATTATCATTTATCGCTTTAATAATTGTTACTTTAGACTCATTCAGTTTACACCAGTCAGCTGTGCAAATAGGAGGCAATTAGATCCTTTTTGAAGAAAGTTAAAATTTTAAAAGTTTGAAAACAGGAGAATTACGGAAAGGAAAAAAGTTTTTATAGCATAATTTTATGAAAACAACGAAGATTTAGGGTGATACAATATGAGCCCGAGATCATCACTATATGGTAAAAATTGAAGACAAATTATAACATAATTACGATTGCAATAATGATAATAATAGCAATAATAATAATATCAATAGTAATCACTAAAATGAATCAAAACTCAGAAAATTTCTCTCAAAACGAAATACCAATCCATTTGCAGGAGATATGTTCAACAGATAAAGTCAACAATGAAAAACGATCGCAAAAGTCAACACCAACAAAACTGCAATTCGAAAAAGACTGATCTCAAGATAAAGACATCTCATCATATGAATAATCATCTCAACAATATTCGATTACACTTCTAACATCGATATTCAAAATTTTCACGTAACAGCAAATTTCTCATTGTTACATTATTCCGTTGCGAAATGCTGATAAAATGTACATTTGAATGGATAAATTTCGATGAAATTTGCTATTGGAACAAATAAAAAAAAAGAAAACAATTGACAATGAATCGAATTGATAGCAAATGTTCGATGCTCAAAATTTACATATTTATAACATTTCATGTTATTCAAGAAGGAGAATAATCAGAGCAGAGATTTTGGTTAAAGAATAACAAGTATATCGCAAAAACATTAGTCAAAAAGCATTAATAATAACACTTCTTTGAACTAATTCTTAAGACACCTATGAAATACTAAAAATAATATTGCACTTCCTCAGAGGTATTCTTACTTCACGGGCTGTATTCTTGAACACAACTCAAAAGTCAAAACCAAACTTCAGTGGTAATTGCTGATCAAATGAACAAATAAAAAAATCTTCAAGATAGAAAATCATATTGCATAGACAGTAATTATATCCTACGGAAATGAAACAACAAATGCGCTGTATACGTAATACAATGAGGTTTCTCAAAATTCAGTCGACTTATCAATATGGAATCGAAAAAAAACTTTTGCATAGAGTCGTATTCACATAACTAAACGGTCCTAGTAAGGTCACTGAACTACAAACTGAACAGTACAGTTACAATAACAAAACAACTAATAGCAATAATATTATAATGATATCACTAGCTCGCATATTTTTCATAACTTCATCAACTGAAGGCAATAATGATAATAACGATCCTATCTCGTAATGATATCAGCTAATAGCGATAATAATGGTGATGTATTATGCTCGTAACAATACTACAATCAACCAAAAAACACATTCACAAACCGCATGTGAAATCGAAAACGGCCAATCGCTATCATAATAATAAGAAATAGCTTCAACACAAATACTAAAATCAATATTTCAATAGAGCATATATGCTCCAGCTGGATAGATGGATGAATGTACGCAATGATAAATATAAACAATTCATTCTGAGCACATTACACACCGGTTAAAGCACTTTCGCTAAATAATAATAAAAAAATAACGAATGTACAATGTCGCATTAACACTTTTCACTGACAGATGAAAGGGCGATTCGAGAAAATTTTTCACTTTGAATACATACTTTCAAATATCAAAGATCGTTTCAACGCAGCACTAAACTGAATTCTTCGTCCATTATGCAACTGCATGCCGGAAAATTTGAAGATGAAAGTCACTGACCGAGACAATCATGAAAGCAGAAAAATACATAATAATTTCCATATCAAAACTTACATTCCTAACAAAACTCACTTCATTTCATTGAAATTTTGCAAAATAACGAATCTGAATGCAAATCGCCATGACCACCTCAGTTATCAGTGATAGTCAATCGTTTCTTTAATTGCAACAATGGAATATTCTCCTCATCTTCATCATCGTCATCCAACTGCCACGAATAATCAATTGTTCGTTTTGAGCGTTGCGCTGACAATCTTAACGCTGAAACGATTTCATCTCCTATCACACAATTATTTGAAACCCAAATCAAAATCATATTCAAAAACCGATTAAATAGACTGCGTTAAGATATCGTCAACATTCATATGTACAATTATTAGTCAGGGCTCGCATAACAACGCAAAATATTCGCGTTCTAATTTCATAATCGACGCAAATTGCCGAAAATTTGATAAAGATAAGGTTTGTTGAAATCTCGTTTGCATTCTGATTCCGATTCGAATTACCTTTTCCGTAACTCATTGTTTACCGTGTTCGTCGACAGTGAAGAAACAAACGAACAAATAAGTGAACAGCAACAAACCAAAAGAGACAATCTCATAAATAAATGAGCATATAATAGTGTAAATAAATGAACCAACAAAACCAAAAAAAAGTTAAGTGAATAAAGAGCGAAACAAACAATAAAACGCACATCTTCTACTCGGTGTATTTGCTGAAGAAGAGCAAAGTACGGGCGTATGAGGTCTATAGCTGCAACTTTCATTGCTCGATCGCCTCTTCCTGTGACTCGAATTCAATTTCTTTGAGTTGCCTTTCATTTCTTTGGTCGAACTCGTTGGAGTAACACTAGAAATTGAATTTTTTAACCGTTAATTTGATTGTCAATATGTTGTTCGCCTCCAAAAAAATTCAAGTTCCATGTTATTAATATAGGTAAAAATCAACATTCTTATGATAACAGTATCCCAATAACATTTCATATGAATGTCATTCACATAATACGTAAAAGTAAGCGCAATAAATGCAATGTATACAGCATAAAATCTGACCGTAATAAATAAATGGTTCAAAGAACCATGAGAGAATGTTTAAAATGAGAAGAAATCAAAATAAATTCCAAGAATCACCATCAAATTCTGCGAAATTCAAATCAAATTTTGAAAAACTAATTCTAAACAATGCGAATCAAATTCCCAAATACACAAACCAAAAAAACACCGACCACGCTGAAGTTGACTTTGGTGTAATGCGAATATTTCGTTTCTTGTGATTGCCTCCATTTGACGATCTTCTCTTCTTGACCGCTTTATCACTATTTTTCACATTCGCAAAGTCATCCTCATCATTGACATCAATGATACTATTGTTTCTTTTATCCATTTCAACATTCCGATCATAACTGTCGCCATCCACATCCATTGCCGTCGGCGCTGATTCCCTATTGTTTGAAGCAGTTAGGGTTTGTTGAAATCTCTTCTCCCATGTTGTGATTTTGGATGTTCTGTTCGATCGTCGTCGTGATCGCTTGATTCTGCTTGTCGATGGATTGCTTGCTGATGATTTCACTCGATTCGTTGGTGTTGAGTGAGAAACTTTCGTTGGTGAAGTTGGAATATCAAAGATCTTTTCTCGTGTAGTCGCGGTCGTTGTTTCAGCACTGGTTTGTTGTTGAGACTGGCTATTCGAGAAGAGGATATCGGCACGCGGTTTTTGCGCCTCGGCTAACATCAACCGATAGATTTCGTCGCTTTCAAAATTTGTGTTCGCCGATATAGATGCCGAATTTGTGTTCTGATTCGCATTCGAACTTTCGTCTTTTTCGCTTTCTTTTTGTTTATCGCCGATTTTATTTTCGACTTCTTTTTTAATTTCATTTTGAAGTTCACTGCGAACGGCGTCTTCATCGTGCACCTTATTCACACTTTCACCTCCAGTATTTTCATTTTGATTGTCATTACTTTGATCGCAATTCCCATTTCGTTCAACAGCTTCCCGTTCATTCGGCAGCATATCTGAGAAGACGTCCTGCGATGATGACAAATATTTATCATCTATGTTATTCAACAAATCATCAGCTGTTTCATTCTTAGTCTTGCGCAAATCATTCGTCGTTTCTTTGAGCGTCTTCTCAGAAGGTTGACGGGTAAGTGCCTTAATAATTTGCGATAACAATGAACAAGTAGAACAATAATTATGAATAATGACAATAGTAACAAATGACAATTTTAAAAAAGTAAATAATAATAGCAGTAATAACGATATGGTAAAATATGAGAGAAAGACAAACCGTTGATAAAATCGGTGCTGGAACTGTCTGATGTAGTGGTGACGAATGGTCTAAAAAAGTGCCTAGTAATGTCACAAAATAATAACAATGGCGATAATCTTAACGATAATAATATTACACGAACAACTGGACACTTCTTAGATTCAAGTCATTATACAGTGAATATTTGAAATAAATAATTCACGAACCTAAAGGAGGTTTTATGAATACGAAAGGACTGATTGTTGCAGTGTGCAAGGTTGATGCCGAAGACGTCTGCATAACCTGTATTATGACGATATTTTAGCAGTTAGCATTACTAATGATACAGCCAGCACAAAAAGAGATTGTTCACGGTCTTTACATACATTACGAACGTGATGAAATGTGGAAGTTTGATGAGCACGTCAAGCTGTTGCTATTGGAAACATTTTCAGATATTCAACAAAATAAGCCGATTCAACTGAGCATACCTCTGTAAGCGATGGTGTACATGAGGAAAACTTTGCTTTGACTCGACCAAAACGCACTATCGAACCACTCGGCAATTCGTACGGTCGGAATGCATCAGTCAGCAATAACTGTAACAATATTTGCATCAATCACAACAATAACAATAACACTGAAAATAATGTCAATCAAAACAAAACAAAAAGTAAAAATCAATCACTCAATCAATTACTCATCAGAATGAACCATCAATTAATCACCTGATTGATCTGTGTTCCGTTCGTCGACTTCAGATCAGTTAAGAGGAACGTATTCCCATCGATTGCAGAAATGCGCGCATGGTTTGAAGAGACTGTCTGAAATCAGGCAAACAATCAGCTTCATCATACTCGATCGCTTATCTCTTCACTCATAAAAGATCCAACGGCGCTGATTAAACAAATCCGATCCATACATTTCAATGTTTATTCATCGTCATTTCCGCGAGAATATTCCTCAATATGCTATTGCAAACGGCGTTATGCAATTAACAAGCGCAAACTTACCAAATCATCAATGATAATTTTTGTCGTACTTTGCGCGTCCAAGTCTCTTCCGATTATATTCTCTCCTTTCACCACCTCACAACGTTTCTGTTCACCGTTCACCACGAATTCCAGATAAGCCAACTAGATGAAATAATCCACTTCATTAGAATTCCATTTCGATTTAGCACATATCGTTAAGACATTGATAAAAATACACTGATTAAATGAATGAAACAAAATGGTTAACAATAGCTTTCACAAAAAATAAGACGAACCAATATTTAAAAAACTGATAAATATTAAAACAATGAATGAAAGTCACTTACAATCTCATTATCCCAGTCTTCATCCTCGCCATCACTGAACAAATCATCCTGATCAACCTTCTGCGTACAGCAGTAAGACATTTCGATAATATTCGTCCAATGCAACTGATCACTTCAAACAAAACAGATGATTAAACGGAATTTCAACAGATGAATAAACGAATGATTAGATAAACAATATCATGAACAAGTATTCAAGCATTTAAATAAATAAACAAGCGAACGAATTTACGACGAAACAAAACATTAATAAGAAATGTTGATGAAAATATCATCTCCTGAAGAAATTTTGGAGAATTCCTGAAACAATTTCAAAGAAAATTCGAAATTCTTAAGGAATATTCAAAGTTTCCGCCGTTTGAGTATGCTGCCAAAATTTGAATGTTTGTATGTTACAACTGTATGTCTCAACGTGTGAGCAGTTGAATTAAGCAATCGTAAAGGAATTGATAAAATCAGACTTCAATAAGTAGATAAAGCGTTAAGGCATACCATACCATAAATTATAACAACAGATTTTTCATTCATATGGCTGAGGCAATGAACAGTTCACAACACTGGAAGTAATGAATATCTTCCATCATTCAAGAGTGTTGACATCTCAACAGTGAAAAGCAAAAGCAATTGAAGTATTTCGGGTTGAACATGCAAGACTGATCAAGAACCTATAAAAATTCAAATGAACACATTATACATCAACAGATTCTTTCATTTATATGGCTGAAATAATGAACTCATTATATATTCAAATGAACAGCTTAACAGCTTCTTAATTTATTCATTTATATCGCAAGTGTTCATTATTGTTAATGTAAATATTGTACTTTGAGAATTTTCAAAGCCCCATTCCGACGAATGATTCAAATCAAAACACAAAAGATGTACTTATGGGATAGGCAAAATCTTTATTGCATATTCATGTCAAATAAACTGTATGCTAATAGCCAGAACAAAAGCATTGTAGGAAAGCTGAGAAATTGCATCAGAGGATGTTATCTACAAATATGATCTTTCAGGAACGTGAGAATGCACGAAGGTGTGCAGCTCGTAAAAGAACGTGGTTCGAGATGCGATAAAGGAGTCAGTGAGGTCGGAATCTATATCTACACTTATTCTATAACAATTCAAATCAATGTGTTGATCAGTCCATGATTGGCTCGTGTTCGATTCATATTATGTTACTATTCAATTAATTGTATTGGAATTGTCATCAGCCAACGATTGGCTTCTAAACACATTGTGTTCAGTCCATATTACGTCCATATACAGTTAATTGTACTGTAATCGTCAGCATCACGGATATTCATAGTCATTCACAATAAACGTCATTCAACCATTCATTAGTAGTGCCTCAGGGGACTGGTAACTACGGTAACTAGTCACGCCCACAAATTATACGGTAGAACGCCACGTCCGCATTTGGGTCACGCCCACTATCAAATCCAACACGCCCGCCGACAAAATTTTTGGCAAATGCACTTTCAACGAAAGTGCAACAAAGACAAAAAGAAGTGAGAAAATCAGAAACGGATGATAATTTTATGTCCATTTAATCTCCTTATGTCAATTTAAACAGATTAGAACGGTAAGCTTTGTCCACGGTACAAGGCCACCTGAAATACACATTCACACTTTCCCACACTATTTAGAAACGTATCAC